>CM038679.1:725001926-725225476 GCA_021605205.1 Aegilops longissima | reverse complement strand
CTTTGCGGTACGCCACACCCCTCCCGATCAACAGGACCCGCGTTTCGACCGTAGGAGGTCCGTTTCCTCGTTGTGCGGTAGGCCAGGCCCCTCCCGATCAACAGGATCCCGTTTCGAACGTGGCCAGTCCAACACAAGGCCGTTTCCTCCGTTGTGCGGTACGCCAGGCCTCGTTTCCATCGCCTGCTCCGTCCAAGCCCTCCCGATGAACAGGACTACGCATTCCGTTCCGACCCAGCCGGTTGGCTCCCCATCAACACGACGACGACGTTGTTTCTCCGTTCCGACCCAGCCATGTACATATGCGTGAGTAGGCGTTCGAGACCCTGCCCGTATGTACGTACATGGCCGTATTTTCTTTCTTGCACCCTCGTCGATGTACGTACGTGTACATGCTACGTGCGCGCCTCTACTACGACAAGTGCGCGCCTCTACAACGACCAGTATGTACGTACACGTTCGCGACCAGAATGACAAGCCTACGTACGCTTCGACCAGGTGGGTCCCGACTGTCAGGCACTTCCTTGCCTGCGAAGATGTTGCTGGTGGGTCCCAGCAGTCAGGGGGCGAATCATTTTTTTTTGCCCAGACGCACTTCCTTGCGTGCGAAGATGTAGCTGGTGGGTCCCAGCAGTCATGGGAAACGTTTTTTCGCGAAATATGGTGGCCCGTCCGGCGGGTCCCCGCTGTCAGGTGGAGGAATAGTTATTTTGCGCATAATAAGGAGGCACTTCCTTGCTGCGGTCGTGGACCCAGCTGTCAGCCTCTCGACGTACAGTCCACGTCCGATGGAAGCCATTCCTTGACCACGTTGACCACGCCGCGCCGAGAGCACCAGGGCGATGGACAACGGCGAGGCCTAGGAAGGGGACGACGCGGAGCCGGGGAATATGTGGCAGTGGATGCCCAAGCGTAGAGGAGTACGATGGTTCACTGGTTCACTGCGGTGTGAGGCTGCCGTCGCCGCAGAATAACAGGGGGTGTGGGTGAGTAGAGGGATGGCCTGGCCAGCGGTGGGAGTAGTAGGGGGCGGTGAGGCCTCTGCCGCATCGCAGCCTGCCACAGGAGACAGGAGCACGAGGCACGACCGGCGCTGGTTTGGGCGGCTGGAGCAAGAAGACCAGAGGTTGCAGAAGCACTACGGCCGTTGGATGGACATCGTACGGTCACTGGAGCTAGAATTGTGCATATTGACTAAGTTGACAAAGCCCTCCGTCCCCGTCAACTTAGTAGGGTCCCAGCTAACAGGGGGAGTATTCATTTTTTTGTGCGTAATAAGGAGGCACTTCCTTGCGTGCGAAGATATAGCTAGTGGGTCCGAGCTGTCAGCGGCGGTAACATTTTTCGCGAAATCTGAGAGGCCCTTCGGTGGGTCCCGATGTCGGTGGAGGAATCATTATTTTGCGCGTAATAAGGAGACATTTCCTTGCGTGCGGCCGTGGACCCAGCTGTCGGCCTCTCCACGTACAGTCCACTTCAGATGCATGTCGGTCGTTAACCACGTTTACCAGGCCGCGCCGAGAGCACCAGGGCGATGGACGACGGCGAGGTCTAGGAAGGGAACGACACAGAGGCAGGAAGACTTCGGCAGTTGTTTCAAGACGCGCGGAGAGTACGACTGACGAGGGTTTATGGTTCGCCTGCCGTCGCCAGAGAATAACAGCAGGTGTGGGTGAGTAGAGGATGTCTAGGCCAGCGATGGGAGTGCGGTGGGGCGGTGAGGCTCTGCTGCGGCAAAGACATCGGCCGTGGGGAGGAGGGAGCAGGCAGTCCCGCCGGCGCTTGTTTGAGCGGCTGGAGCAGGAAGAGCAGAGATTGATGAAGCACGACGGCCGTTGGATGGACATCCAACAGTCACTGCTTGTGCGTCAACCTTTTTCTAGGAATGCCTCAAATCTGTGGAAAACAGCATACAACCCATCTGCCATTATTTCTACAGCCCATTTGCTAATTCTTAAGGTTTTTTTTGGAGCCCATATTCTTTTTGTTAGCACTAGCAGAAAGGCCCGTGTGTTGCAACGGGAGAATAAAATCTCTCATATCTCTAGCTGGGTCAGTTGGACAAACTGTGAGTGGCTGGTTGGCAGGTTATAAGATCGAACCCTCCCATCAGTAATTTGATTTTTTGCCAACTCTTCGGACATGGGCCTCAGTTTGCCGCCAGGTGGGCTTTCTTCGTTGGGCCAAAACGGGTGGCAAGTAACAAAACCAAATAGCGTACGTCAAATTAATTGAAGCGGGACCAAACAAAGCGGGACGAAACCAAGAATATCACCTCCTTTTAATAGTAGGTATAGATTACAGCCCATATTGTGGCCACTGTTAAAAAATAATACGAAATTTTGCATATTTCGGTGCGGTCCGAACTGTTTTTAATCCCGAATTTTCGAATCACATTCAAACTGATTTTAAAAATAAATGTATATCAATATAAAATCCAACAAATTCTCCACGCATAAAAATTAATGTAATTTAAAATCTCAAAATGAAAAAAAGATATTTGAAACTAATTGCCGGTTTGATGTGTTTTAAAAATGTACAACCCATTTCTCATTACTGATAGGCCATTTTCTCGGCCAGCCGAATGAAGCTCTCCTCGTCTTGAAAGATTTGCAGCCCAACAGGCCTGACAAAGAGACTTACTTGGCAAATCACAAAAAAACTGGGCTGTGGCCTTGGACCCAGCTGTCAGCCTCTCCACGTACAGTACTCTTCCGATGGAAGTCGGTCGTTGACCACATTGACCACGCCGCGCAGAGAGCACCAAGGCGGTGGATGACGGTGAGGCCTAGGAAGGGGACGACGCGGAGCCGGGGAAGATGCGGTAGTGGATGCCCACGGGGAGAGGAGTACGAGGGTTCACTGGTTCGGCTGCGGCGTGAGGCTGTTGTCGCCGCAGAATAACAGGGGGTGTGGGTGAGTAGAGGGATACCCTGGGCCAGCGGTGGGAGTAGTAGGGGGCGGTGAGGCCTCCACGGCATCACAGCCGTCCACGAGAGGCAGGAGCACGCGGCACGACCGGCGCTGCTTTGGGCGGCTGGAGCAAGAAGACCAGAGGTTGAAGAAGCACTATGGCCGTTGGATGGACATCGTACGGTCACTGGAGCTAGAATCGTTCATATTGACTAAGTTGACAAAGCCCTCCGTCCTCGTCAACTTAGTAGGCCCACAAGTCAGCCACCCACTATGGTGGGTCCCAGCTAGCAGGGGGTATTCATTTTTTGGTGCGTAATAAGGAGGCACTTCCTTGCGTGTGAAGATATAGCTGGTGGGTCCGACTGTCGGTCGGGGCGTTTTTTTGCGAAATCTGAAGCCCTTCCCACGTGCGTCGTAATAAGGAGGAACTTTCCTTGCGTGCGACCATGGACCTCGTGGGTCCCAGCCGTCGAGCTCTCCACGTCTGATCCTCTTCCGATGACTCTCGTATGTTGACCACGCCGCGCCGAGCGCACCGAGGCGGTGGACGACGGCAAGGCCCCAGACTGGAACGACCCGGAGATGGGGTAGACACGGCAGTTGAGTCGTAGACGGAGAGGAGTGGGAAACTTGACTGGTTAGGGTGCGAGGTGGGCCTACACTCGACAGAGAATAACAGGAGGTGCGAAGTGGAGGG
Organism: Aegilops longissima; assembly: GCA_021605205.1. Taxonomy (NCBI): domain Eukaryota; kingdom Viridiplantae; phylum Streptophyta; class Magnoliopsida; order Poales; family Poaceae; genus Aegilops; species Aegilops longissima. Next base: position 725,221,863 of record CM038679.1, on the reverse strand, counting down.
ATTGCCTGGCCGTCGGCGGGGTAGCGTTTCGCTGAGGAGCGCAAAACAACGCCGCTGGATGCCGAAGGCTGGAGCAGGCGGTTCCAGCAGCGCTGGGGGAAGAAGACGAGAGATTGAAGAAGAATGCCGGCCGTTGGATGGAAATCCAACGCCTTCTTAGGCTTCGACCTACTGGCCCACATGTCAGCCAGTCCATTTGTTTTTTAGTCCATTTGATGGGCTGGCTGAAACAATGATGTAGCATCTATGCAGCCCGTTTAAATCCCATTTGCATTTTTCTCAAAATCCGCGGACTTGCTGGGCTGGGTGAAAATATCATGTTGGGCTAGACGAAGAAATGTTATAAAAACATAAACACATGATTGCACGTCAGTAAAATCTTTGCAAGCTTATGTACACAATCACTAGGAGTTAACTTGGCAAGTTATATATAAACAATTATTATTATTATTTTGTAAGAACTTCCAACTTACGAAATAAAATATCATTTTAATTTGATGAGTTAATAGTACGTGGGGTATTATTATTTTTTAGGTTAGACATGGGACAGTTGAGTTGGTTCTAGGGGAAAGTACTGGGAGAAAACTCAGTTTACATCGAAAAACAAAGTGGGAGAAAATTCAGAGACCTGCTGGGTCCACCTGAGGAGAGGAATATGTTGGGAGGAAGGAGATTCAAAGCACGGCAGCCGAAAGTGAACTAGTTTTTTACGGACAAGTGAACTAGTTTACATACATAAGCAAATAGCCACTAAAAAAGCAATCAGGTTAATGGGTTCTTAAAAGAAATATTTTGGACAAAACAGATAATTATGACACATAGGCTAATGCATGAAACACTCAGATGATAAAGGTGCTTATAAACAGATAAAGTACAACATCTAGACCTTCCCAGCACGCTTGATCATGACGCTGCGGGTGTCCGTGTACTCGTCGATTCGGGAAGCGGAACCGCCCTCATGTCCAAGATCTGCCTGTACATGTCGTAGCATGTGTATCGTCCTTGCCGCATAGGTTATGTAGGCTAGATTCAGAGGTACCTCCCACGTGTTCAGGTCGTCTTCTTTCATGTTGGCGTATCAGGAGTCGATGATGGTCTCAGCGAGGTCAACCACGGAGTCCTCCTCCTGCCCGTTGCTGATGATCTTGTATTTCTTCTGGATGTCGACAAGCTTGTTGCACCGTGATGGCGAATCGTCGCGTTCTTCCTTCTCTCCACCGTAGCGAAGGTGCGATCGGCGCTGCCGATGAAACGGCGAATGCTCCGAACCTGGTGCAGCCATAGGACTGAGGCGAGCTTCACCGAGTCCGGTGTACATCACATTCAACTTGGTGCAGCCATAGGACTGAGCAGCGAACTAACTCCTTGCTGAAGTCCATATCCAGCAGGCTCACCCTCGGATCGCCATTGGAGTCTCTTGAGTGAGCGAGTGTGTGGCGGCTGCAGCAGTTCGTTTTCAGCTCTTGGGGAACTGGATTCAACGAAGCTGAGTGTGTACAGCGACAACAGTTACTACCCTCCCTCGTCCGCTGCGCGCCCGGCAGAAGATGCACCCTCGGCGCATTCAAATGCCTCCATTAAGAAACCTACTCCGGCCACACGCCGGTTCACGAGCGGGTCTGTATTGGTACTGTAATAACAGGAGTCAGAGGTCACTTTACTTAAATTTAATTAGCTTTAATAGCAATTTATACTTAAAACAAGCAATGCATTGGCTCGTTCTATCAGTGCCACGGGATCAACATGCACAACAATTAGAATTATTATTCTCAGGACGCAGACGATCAGCACATTTGTCGCACTTTCACAAAGATAATACTACCAAGTTTGAACTGTTTGTTATGGTTGCTGTCCTCTGCATCATCATGCCGTGTTTCCCAGCTTGCAAGATTCAGAACCAACAAATAAGATCCAAATAATAAGTACAACAAAGATGCCTACACATCTCATTGATTCCTAGCTTGCAAGATTCAGAACCAACCCATTAGAGCGTTTTGATAAAGTGAATATCGGGATTAAATCCATCTTGCTAGCCATGTCATACAATCGAAGAACTTGGCGAATTCTCTTGACCGTCACAACATCTCTAGTTGAGTATTCCCGTTTGCACAACATGTTTGCACAACACAAACAAGGAGACATGAGAGCATGATTTCGCTTTAATAGCGGCCTCCTTGAGCTCAACCTCCAGCTCCACTAGGATGAGGTCTGACTGGAGTTCCATGATTCAATTCATGCGCCTTTTTCTGCGGTTCACCTGAAATGAAGCAAAGATTGCATCATTTAGCTAGCAAGAAGTACTTGCTCTTGTGAGCTGGCAGGTTCTTCTTTAGTAGTTGCACTAAAATTGAGGAACATTAAGGTTGGTTGTCCGGCTCATGTAAGGTGCAACTATAATTTTCTTATCCTTTTGTGCAGTTCCACTAAAATAAAGTGCCATTGTGGTGACAATGACGGCTCCATCTTGCAAAGGCTAATAAAATGTTGCACGAGATTACCAAAAGAACTTGATGAAGATTTTGGAAACTCCAATCACCATTTTGTGCAGTTCCACCAAAATTGAGAGATGTTGCCCACGTGACATTTTAGTTGAACTGCACAAGACACTCATTCCAAAAAAAGTTTTTTGTGCAGTTCACCAAAAGGTCACAATAGCAACAAGGTGAAATGGATATCCCTATCTGCACAAAATGATAGAAAGTAAACAGTTGCTGGTCAATAAGAATATACGAAACATATACAAAATGAAAAGAAGCATCTTAATTATGTTCATGGCAATCACGCAAGGACAGTAGAAATTTTAAAACGCCAGCAATGCTTCATTTTACCAGAAGCATTACGATCAACAATGAGATTCCTCAGATATGGGATTACTTTAATGGTGGCATTGCTTGTTTACCAGACACAGTAAATCAACATCAACTAAAGAGTTGGTTTAAGGGCATGGGACCATGGGGACACCAGGACACTCAGCAGCGTAAAGGAGCAACTTACTTATCACACTTGGGAAAACAGCAGGAGTGCCATTTGTAACACAGTTTAATTGCATCTTATCACTGGAGGCATTAGATTAACAATAACACTGGTTAGACATGTCCCTAAGGTAACAGTGTGATCACTTCATTTTACATGCGCCCTTACATTAACAAGGGCAAAAGGTTGGTATAAGGACATGCGACAGTGGACGCATCAGCACAATGTACCTACAAGGAGGCATAAAGTGGTGATGCCGAGCTTGTTCACGCTATGTGAGGGCATCAAACCTAATCCTGGAGACCTTTTACTATGTGAGGGCAGCAAATCTAATCCTGGAGACCTTTTACTATGTGAGGGCAGCAAATCTAATCCTGAGACCTTTTACTATGCGAGGGAAACAAATCTAATCCTGAGACCTTTTACTATGTGAGGGCAGCAAATCTAATCCTGAGACCTTTTACTATGTGAGGGCAGCAAATCTAATCCCGGAGACCTTTTACTATGTGATGGCAGCAAATCTAATCCTGGACATACTCTGTTGACTTGTCCACCAGCCGCCACTTTCTATCCTTTTTTCAACCAATAATAGATCTGTTCCTTATCCAGTTTGTACTGTGTTTTCCCATTATTTCCCTTTTCAACCAAGAGACTGGTTGGGTATCCGGTCTCTACTACTTTCAGCATATTATTTCCTCTTTGAACCAAGTCCTAGATTCATGCTACAACTTTCCCCCTTTTCTTTGTTGTTTGAACAAAGCCCTAGATTCGAATGCATGAAGTAGCTTTACCTCTAATAATACTAAAAATTTAGGTGGCTTTGGAAGAGCTGATGGGAGTAGAAAAAGATGCACATGCAGACACGTGGGGAGCTGGGGCAGTAGAGCAAGGCCGCTTTCGAAGAACTTATACCTGAGGGTCGCCGAGATGTCGGCGGCGGCAGGTCGGATCTGCGGACAATACGGCAGGGAGGAAGAAGGGTCGGAGGACCTCCCGAGCCAGCGCTGTGTCGGAGAGAACGGCACGGGCAGAGGATCGGGCCCCTCCGGCAGCTGTGGGTTTCCTCCCTCGGCGGCAATGACCGCGTGAACGATGCTCCTTTTAGTCCTCTACACACACCGGCCGAAGGGATCCGGCCGGATCTGAGACCAGCGGTGAGCAGAGAGAAAATGTCGCTACCGCTGTCTTGTTTATATCTGGAGAGGATGAGAGAATGAAGAGAGCAACCCTAGTAAAGCAAGCTCTCAGGCCCCTGCGTCCATATATAGTGGAGTGATTATCTTTTTTCTCTCCACAACAAGCGTTTCAATTTGTGTACGTGGCATTAAAGAAAAGAAACTCTCTATTTAAGGTGACTACTCTACGACTCCTACTTACTACTACATTTGTGCTCCCCGCCCCTCCATTCATTGAACAACCCCACGGGTGAATAAACATACAGTAAGTACTGTATTTATATAGAACGAACAAGCTCGAACTATTTTCGCGTAGTTAAAAGTTGAGGGCGGGGCTTTTCCCGGGCAGTACGCGCGGCAGTTTTCGGGTAGGCGGTTTGACAGAGAGGCGAGGAGGGTGAGCGAGTGGGGCTATGCAATTTGACGGCACGTTACTGCTGGAAAGACTTGTGATATGACCACTCACTATAGTCATGAATTACTGGCGCTCCGACCGGGGTGATGCCCCCCTTCCGTTCCGCGCTCTAATCTGGTGCATGACACGTCGACCCGGATGCTGACTCTCCCACATGTCGGAGTAGTAAGAAGGAGCAAAGAATGATGCGGTATATATACTACTCCCTCCATTCCTAAATATAAGTCTTTCGAGAGATTTCACTATGGACCACATATGGAGAAAAATGAGTGAATCTACACATAAAATGCATCTATATACATCCGTATGTGGTCCACAAAGAAATATCTACAAAGACTTATATTTAGGAACGGAGGAGTACTACTCAGTCGGAGGAGTGCGAACCACGGCAGCCAGTGAACCAGCCGTGCGAACCACGGTAGCCAGTGAACCAGCAGAGAAAACAATGTGGTGATATGGCCATAAAAACAATGTGCTACGGTCCACACTCTAGCATGTACAGTAACACTCCTCTTTGTTTGGATCCCTGAGTTAGAGCTAGTTTGGGTTGAAATAGCCTCAATTTATCGAAACAAGAGGGGTTAGTTTGAGCTAGTTTGCTCTAACCCAGCTAAAAAAACTAGCCCGATGGAGAGGTTCTAATTGGGTTAGTTATCCTCGGGCCCACTAAAAAAGAACTAAAAAAATCTCACTTGCCCGCACCAGATCGCTCCCCCCCTCTCGCACGACTCCTCTCTGTTCCCCATAGGCTGCCCGCCCAAGCGCCGCTCGCCCTCTCTCTCCTCCGGTCGCCCTCTCCTTCCGGCCGCCCTCTCCCTCCGACCTTTGAAGGTCGCCCCGCTCCCCCTTCCCCAGTCTTTTTCTCCCTCTATCGTGCGCGGCGGTGGCGCATCTACCAGGGAGGCCGCGAGAGGGGTGAGTTTGTTCGTTCCTTCTCTGTCTCATGGCCATATCATTGATCTTGCTTGCTCTAGCGCTAATTCTGATTTGGAAAACTAGATCCTGATCAAACTTGCTATAGATTTGTGGTGCACGCATGGAATTGTTTGATGCTGCTTGAGGAGGTAATAAATCTTTCTAGAGGCCCAAAGATTCAGGTCACCTTTCTAGGTATTTCAATTTCAGGCTTGCATTATTTGTAGAGGCCCAAAGATTCAGTTCACCTTTCTAGGTATTTCAATTTCAGTCTTGCATTGTTTCTAGAGGCCCAAAGATTCAGTTCACCTTTCTAGGTATTTTAGTTTCAGGCTTGCATTATTTCTAGAGGCCCAAAGATTGATTCACCTTTCTAGGTATTTCAGTTTCAGCTTGCATTATTCTAGAGGCCCAAAGATTCAGTTCACCTTTCTAGGTATTTCAGTTTCAGCTTGCATTATTTCTAGAGGCCCAAAGATTCAGTTCACCTTTCTAGGTATTTCAGTTTCAGAGCTTGCATTATTTCTAGAGGCCCAAATATTCAGTTCACCTTTCTAGGTATTTAAGTTTCAGGCTTGCATTATTTCTAGAGGCCCAAAGATTCAGTTCACCTTTCTAGGTATTTCAGTTTCAGGCTTGCATTATTTCTAGAGGCCCAAAGATTCAGTTCACCTTTCTAGGTATTTTAGTTACATGCTTTCATTATTTCTAGAGGCCCAAAGATTAAGTTCCCAGTCAGCGGCAAGCTGCCCTGCTACCCATGCCGGTGTCGACCTCAACTCGCAAGGGCCGGGCCTGAGAGGGTTCCACAGGCTTGGGCTCTCTGAGCCTTCCTCCGAGAGCGGCGATGGCGAGCTCCTCCCTCGGTGCGTGAGGGGCTCCGGGCTCCCTCCCTATCGTGAACGACTTCCGTGATGACTTAGCTCATAGTTTGTTTCATGAAGTGTTTTTTTATTTTGTGAAGCTTGATTGACGACTTGTATGTTTAAGTGGGATATCTCATTTGTATGGACAAAGTAAAATTTATCATGTTTTGCATGCTTGATTTGTATAGATGGTTCGTTTATGTCAATTGTGAGCGGGAGGAGGCCACAGAAGAGCCGGCCACACCAAGAGGGTGCTTGGATCCAAGGGACTTATTTCAGTCTGACTAAAAATAGGGTCCAAAGTAGTCAAATGATTGAGATAGAGCATTTATTGTCAATCTAACCCTGCCATCCATACACCTCTATGGTTTAGAGTTAGTTCAGGGTTAGAATCTAACTCTAACCTCTAACTGAGCTAGAGTTCTCCTCGTCTTGGTTCATCGCCATCATACTTTCCCCATTCCTGTGTTTTCAGTATCCTGCGAATCAAAGAGGCCCTTTTTTCGGGAAAAATCAAAGAGGCCCTTAGATTGGTTTAGGTCCGGTCATTTTTTATAAACGTGTTATGTCCAAAATTTAATGAACGTGCTACGGTTTCCATGAAAATAATCCGGTTTCATGTAGTAATTCATTGATTTATTTATTCTTCTATGGGGGTTTTGCATGTAATTCGTGAGGTCTGAAATGTAATGTACCCCGGCATATGCTCCGAGTCGTGCATGCACTACGACCCAGATGCTCTATGTCCCACATGTCGACGAATGGGAGCACGTGGAAATAGCCTAGGAGTACATATAGGAGGATAAATCGTGAAAAATATGTACTGTGAAGCGTGGCAGCGGTTCAAAAGGAGACCTAAAGTGATGACAGCTATAGGTCGACGCACCCAACTAGTGGTACTAGACATACGACTAATTTTTCCCTAAAAAAAGAGGCACGAGTGCTCAAGACTCTATTCTATAAACACGAGTCCCATCTGACAACAGCGTCCGTGCTACAGCTAGCTCTCCTCCCTCGTTTCTCTCTTCTAATTCTAAACTCGGCCGACGCCCGGTGGGTGGGGTGGGTTTGCTCAACTGCGGCCCCACCTCACAGTGAAAACGTTATGACTGGAATAAAAATGCCATATACTCCCTCCGTTCATAAATATAAGCCTTTTTAGATACTAGTTCAAATGGAATACAACATACAGATGTATGAAGACATAGTTTAGAGTGTAGATTCACTCATTTTGCTCCGTATGTAGTAGTCACTTGCTGGAATCTTTAGAAAGACTTATATTTGGGAACGGAGGGAGTACTATACTAATAAAACATTAAGGCCACGAGGCGATGCAGTGCTGGTTACAGGAGGCAAGAAGAAGAGATGCATCCATCGACGACGTCCACCTCCTCGACTCAGGGCGCCGGCCCACCGAACGGTGCCTAAGTAGCAGCAGCTTTCATGGCCAGGTTGACGTGCTTCTGAACAATGGCGTCCAAAGATTCCAGCCGCTGGAAGAAGGCCAACATCTTTCTGTCCTCACTTGCCTTGTAGTGGCCTAGGTAGACGATTTCCTCGTAGACGTGGATGTGCAGGTCGACGGTTTCTTGCATGGCGAGGCGCTACGCGGCGAGCACGGCCTCGAGGTGCACATTCTTCGTCGCGACCTCCGGCACCTGCAGGGCCACCAGGGCTTGAAAGAGTTCATCACCATGTAGGCCGATGAGGGTGGCAGGAAATGAGGAGCCTGGGCGCGCGGGCTGGAGCAGTACGGCAAGGTCGTCCACGCGCTTCTTGACGGCGGTAAACTTGCGGATGGAGTTGACCATCATGTCGTCCATGCGAGAGGCGAAGCCGGTGTCGGCGAGGGCTATGATGCCTGCGGTCGCCAGCACCTCTGGAAATGCTGGGCGGTGCGGGGCCGCAGGCCGGCGCCTTGGATGATTTGGCACAGCTGACTGCCGATCGCGTCCATCGCCTCCATAGGTTCTTGTAGCTTCTGGTCACTTGATCTTGGATTGGAGTGAGCAGTGTTGTGGAGAGACTTGGAACTAGTAGATGGATTGGAGTGGTGGGGAACCTTTATTATATGAGAGTCCAAACTCTGTTGCATTCACATCGTGCTGGCTCTAGTCTGCTTCTCCAATTAATTCCCTCTGCATGTAATTGAGGATGCATCATTGACCGTTCAACGTCTCGGGAACCGCTACCCTCTTCCTCCTTGGCATTCAAGCACCTATGGACCCGTCGACGACAAGGTGCCTATGGTGACTTCGTAAATTTCAAGATGATAGTGATGTGCGTGTGTGCATTCATAGGGGTGAGTGTATGCGGGTGCATATGAGCTCTTGCGTCTGTACTGTGTCAATAAAACAACGTAAATGCGTGTCAAAAAGAGACTAGTCAGTATAATCAATATTGTGCACCTCGGAGAGGAAAACGATAGAACTAGTACGTATTTATTTACGGTGCAGATTCACTCATTTTGCTCCATATGTACTCCGTCTCGGTGTAGTCTAGTCACTTGTTGAAATCTCTAGAAGGGCAAATACTCCTTTCTAGTTTACAGGGCTATACTAGCAAGTAGTTGTACGTACTAGTACAATAGTGGGCTCACATAGCAATTTTGTCTCATGCAAGAGCCTGGCTATATGTGTGCTCCAATGTTCGCAACTGCAACGTTCGGTTTGCGCTTGGCTCTTCGCCTCTTCGAGAAGACGAACAATGATGTTACTACTACTGCTTCTACAGTGTCGAATCCACTGCTGCATGTCCGTCCACCGCGAGCGGGACGGATAGCTTGTTGTAGAAGTACTACTAAGCAAAAGCCTGTCCTCGTTTGCGAGCAACATCGCGCATGGGCGAGGGAGAAGGCGTGTAGTAAAATCAAGCTTCTCCTCGTTCTACGAGTTGACGCGACACATCATAGCACTGGCCCCACATGCTTGCCTCTAAACTTGGCTGAAAGACCCGCAGTGTACAATATATTTGCTGCAACCTCTAACATTTACCCACCACAAATTAAAATATATGTGGCCGTATGCATCGTTCTGATGCAGAGGCCGGGGAGTCCCCCTTTAAAAAAAACAAATTAAAATATATATTCCTGTCTTGACCAGATGAGCGTGCAACCAACAATCACCAAGGTGACAGGTAGGGCCAGAAGACTATTTTAATTTTAAAAAACTTCGAGACGGCCACATAGCATGGAGCCGACCCCAACGATTTTAAGCTTACAGGCACGGTACACGCTATCTAGACTACTCTACACATGAAACTGCCACACGAGCGTCCGGGCTGCGCTTGGCTCTTCGCCTCTTCGGGAAGTCGAACAATGATGGTGTACTAGTGCACTGGAGGAGTACTACAGTATGCTTCTGGCCATCTGACACCGATTGAACTGCTGCATGTCCACCGCGTGCGGGAGGGAGAGTGTGTAGCGAAAGCTTCTCCTATTCTTGCCAGCCACCACGCTCATGGGTGAGGGAGGGGCGCTCCTGTCTTTGCGTGTATGACAGGTGGGCCCGACAGGTGTGTGGCCAACCTATCATACAGCCAAAGGCAGGTGCAGTTAAGTCCGCGAGGGAGAGGATAATCAAACTTCTCGTTGATGTACGAGTTGACGCGACACATCAAAGCACTGCACTCGATATATTTTTATAATTTGCGTTTACCGATGCATTAATTACAACATGTAATTTTAGTTCTAGATACATCCATTTCCGAGACAAGTAATTCCGAACGGAGGGAGTACATTTAGGAACGGAGGGAGTATAAAATATGTGACGGTAAGCTTTGTAATACCCCGGCCCAAGTCGAGAGATGGTTGTGCACGAGGAGGGCGAGATCATGCAGACCGAACAGGAACAGGACCCGACGATGGAGCTCTCTAAGGTCTCGATGGACCTCACCGTGCTCCACTGCCCCTTGTGCCTCCACCCCTTGACGCCTCCAGTGTATGAGGTTCAAATACACCTCGTCCGTTCGGCTGATTGAGCAAGGTGCAGGTTTCTTGATTGATGTGTTGTTGGATTGATTTCTGCAGTGCAAGGGAGGGCACCTAGCCTGCACGGACTACCGCGTCGAGCGCCCCGGGAACCAGCGGTAGTGCCAGAAGTGCGAGCGCAGCAGTGGCTTCGACGTGCGGAACACGGTGGTGGACTCCGTCCATTCGTCGGTGAGGCTCTACGTCACTTACCACAAGCTCGCTGATCACCAGAGCATGTGTCCGCTCGCGCCCTGCAAATGCCCCGTGCCCGTCTGCGGCTACGAAGGCCCGCCGCCGGTGCTCTACCACCACATCAGCACCGCGCATCCCATGCCCGTACACAGAATCCAGTACGGCAAGGTGCTCCAGCTGCAAGTGCTACTGTCGGAGCCATGGCTCTTGCTGTTCGTGGAGGAGGACCGCCGCGCGTTTTTCTTGGTCGGCGGCATGCTTGACATCGGCGCGCCTATCGCCGTGTCGGTCGTCTGCATCAGAGCGGGGGCGTCCCCACTGCTGCACTACTTGGCCAAGCTGTGGGCGAACGGCCCGCCGGGGGAGCCCAAAGGCACGACCGACGCCGTCAAGGTGGAAATGGAGGTGACAAGCAGCAAGGATCCCGGCGACGTCGACGTGCAGGAGCTGACCTTCTTGACAGTTCCGCCCAAGCTGCTGGCCGGGGCTAAGCTTGTGTCCCTCCACATTCAGATTGACAAGCTCACGTCCTAAATGTTTCGTCAGTGCCTTTTGTTTATCTTAGTAATATGCTAATATAGGGATTACCTTGGTCTACTTTAGCTTAAGAAATGGTGGGTTTTGGTGGCGATGTAACAATTACTTCGACATCAGATCAGTAATTTCCAACAGTCGAACGGATATTTTGTGTCTGTTGAATATAAAATTCCTTTGGGTAAGAAGTACTACTTGTCATCAAAATGGATAAAATGAGATGTATGTGGACGTATTTTAGTTCTAGATACGTCCCTTTTTATCCATTTTGATGACAAGCCATCCCTCCGTTCCACAATACATGCCTTACATTTGTCAAAATATAGATGTATCTAGACATGTTTTAGTATATAGGTACATCCATGATAGAGCCAATCGGATGGTTGAGAACACTACAATTCGTAGCTACAGATGCGTGTGTGACTCCCAGATGCAGAGGTCGGGGGTCATCATCCTCCTTTTCAAGAAAAAACAGACGCGTGTGTGAGAGGACAAGTGCGTGCGTGCACCTCTTCTCTTGCTGTATAACGTACTACTAAACTCAGAGTACTACAAGTTTTTGTGGGTGGCACGATGGTGCGTGCGAGAAGTCCCGAGAGATAGGTTTAATGCGTCTGAAAAAAGGACTAGCCTAGAGCTCTCCACGCGGCTATTCCTGTCGAACGCCCCATTAACCGTAAGATATGTATACGACGGTGCCAGCTATTGCACGTGCACAACAGTACTCCCTCCTTTCCGGTTTATGGTGAGTGGTGGAATATTTTTTGTAGTTTGCAAAAGCACCTAATTAATGCTCTTGTTTTTCTAAAAAAATTATGTTTATCAATGCATTAATTGCAATGCATGCATGCATGCATGCATAAAGTAAATGCATTGGTCAATTTTCTCTTAATACTTGCATGCAATGATTTAATGCACCTTGGAATCTGAACATGTGTTGGGGAACAACCAAATTGAGCCTTATAAAATGGAAAAACTAAAATTTTGAGATAAGCCCTATAAAACCGGAAAGGAGGGAGTAGAAAAGGAAGTACTCCATCCGGGAATAGTGCCGCACTTCGAAACTAGAACCGTCAATAAATTTTGAGCTTGCGTCTCGTCACATTCCAAATTACTCCATGCTATATTGAATTGCAAACCTGTTCACACCGATCACAACCTAAACGGTTTCCCACTTAGGAGCGTATTAGTACCACGCTATATTGAATTCCAAACCTGTTCACGCCGATCAGAACCTAAACGGTTTCCCACTCAGGAGAGTATTAGTACTCGGTTATAAATACTAGTATGCCAAGATGACTGCACATTCCTCCTCAACTCCTCATCCACAAAAACAAACAAGTCATTCAGCATCCTTCCCTTGCGTCTGCCATGGCCAGCGTGAGTTCTGGGTCGAGAGATTGCCACCAGGGAGAGGCGAGCATGGAAGCGGAAGCACGAGAAATGTCCCGCCTCGCTGCGAGAGCAGCCGACATGTCCCGCCGCTGCGAAGTAGCAGCACTGAGGTCCCGCCGCCCGCCGATGCAGCAGATCTGGTCCGCCGCCATGCGAGCAGCGAGATGTCCCGCCACGCCACGAATGCAGCGAGATGTCCCGCCGCACCGGCGGCCTGGGAAAATTTCGCGGGCGGCGACGATCATCATATAAAGCGCATGCATGCGATCGTCCATAGCTAGATGGATCAGATCTCCGGCTTGGCGAGGTTGCGGGACGGCGTGAAAGCCTCATTTGAACAGGCTACCGCGTCATCCGCAACTAAGGGAGGGCAATGAGAGGCTCCGGGCCGAGCACGACCTGCCGAGGGAGAAGATCGTCCGAAGTGCAGACCAGCAGGAGGAGACCAGTGCCTTGTTGAAGAGGACCGGCGTCATCGTCAAGAAACTTATGGACGAGAATGACATGCTCCGCAACGAGCGCCAAAGGCTGGTGGAGGAATCCGTGGATGTTCTCAAGCAGCGTCTTGAGGACACGAAAGAGCTCATCGCCGCTCGCCGCGGAGACTAGTTCCCGCGGCCTGCAGCAATGCATCAAGAAAGTAGAGATCAGCGAGCCAGATCCTTGTCTTCCTTCTTCTTTTGCCCTTGTGTATTTCGGGCGTAACCGCATGTGGATTTTTTAATTATCTTTCTAATTATGTAAGACAATTAATCGTCCTTATTTTTCTGTGGAAGATCAATGTTGCGAGGCTGGAATGAAGAAAACTCTTGCTGTGGCGACCCTGGCATTGTTGTTCTTCTAGTTGCTGCTGGGCTTCCTTCAGTTTCTTGGTTTCTTTTGATGTAATAATCGGTTTAGGATGTGGATTGTGTCGTCGATTGTGAAATGTTGGGTTCTAGACCGGATGTTTGGCCTTTGTTGGCCTCTTGGGATGTTGCGATTTCAATCTGGTACGTAGCTTTTAGTCCTTCGTGTTAGGCTGGAGTTGTGCTGAACTTCTTGTGAATTGTGGTGGCTTTCAAGAATAAAATCGGAAGGGCAAGCCCTTCTTTGATCAAAAAATAAAATCGTCCTTATATATTCATCGGTCTTGCTATAAGTCGCAGAGATGCTATATAGGTCCGTCGGATCTTACATCAAGATCCGTGCTTTCACATTTTCTTTTCTCTCTCTTAAATCTCAGTCGAGTGAGACATAGCCACGCCATTAAACAGAGGCTCGGGCGCCATTAATGGAGACCTTCGGAGAGAGGTGGACGGCTGATGGAGGTCAAAGGGCTCTCCTTCCGATAAGCACGCGCAGGGGTCTAATCGCATGCCTCTTGTACTCAAATAGCTACCATGCACGGCGCCTCCTAGCTAATAAAAAATGGGGACGTGTGGCGGCACGTAAATGGTACTAGTAAGTAGAACACCCACAGTTTCAATAATACTTGTGTTTCCGATTGTAACGTGACAACACTTGTTCCAAAATGACTTTTTTGATTGCTAATGTGTGCGCCTTCGCAAATCGGATTGCAAATTTACCACAGCATGTTGGTGCCATGTCATGGAACCAAGCCAATTTTCATTATTTTCATGCGTGTTTTGGATTTACAGGAATTAGAAACTAAGTTTCTTAATGTTTCCAACCCAAAAATGCTAGACTTACGAAACCCAGCTACGTAAAGCTACGTTCTTTCCTTAACGCTAAACTAATCGCCCTCCCCCTGATTTTCAGGGGGTGGGCCTAGGCCTATTTCCTCTCCAACCAAATCAGGCCATGTCACTTTTTACGTAGGTTACCTAAAAATCTTTACGTAGATGTAGCAAAGCTCTTTCCAACCCAGCCACGACGCCCAGAATTTTGAATTTCATTCCCATTTCTTGCATGGAACCTAGAAATTTACCCGAGCACACACATGTGATTTTTCAACCAACTTTGGTGCACTGGAACATGTGCTTGTATTTCAAATTTGAATTATGCACACAAAGGTGACACGTTCCCTCCGAGAACCACGAGCCTTCTTGAGAGAAGCTCCGATTTGCAAGAAGCTTATACCAAAATTTGTTCCTATTCGACAAATTTTTTTTAGCACGGCATGGTACTACCATGACATGAGACCATGCCAAGTTTCATGATTTTAAAACCAAGTTTCTCAATGTTCTCGACCGAGCCACGATGACCAGATGTTTGAATCTTATTCTCATTTTTTGCATGGGAGTAGAAATTCACCCGAGGACACAAATGTGATTTTTCAACCAACTTTGGTGCACGGGAGCACGTGCTTGTAGTTCAAATTTGAATTATGCACATTAAATGACCAAAAACTCAATTAATGTGTAAATAAGGCCAAACGAAACCGGAATAATTCCAAAATTTAACAGGGCACTCATGTAGATCTATGTTGCCTTGGTAAATAAACTCAAGGGGACAACGATATCGTTTAGCACTCAAAGGTGACACGTTCCTCTCGTAACCACGAGCCTTCTTGAGAGAAGCTTCGGTTTGCAAGAAGCTTATACCAAAATCTGTTCCTATTCGGCCATTTTTTTACCACAACATGGTAGTACCATGACATGACATCCATGCCAAGTTTCATGATTTTCAGACGTGTTTTGGATTTACAAGAATTTTAAAACCAATTTTTTCAATGTTCTCGGCCGAGCCACTATGCCCAGATGTTTTAATTTTATTCTCATTTCTTGCATGGGACCTAGAAATTCACCCGAGGACACAAATGTGATTTTTCAGCCAACTTTGGTGCACGAGAGCATGTGCTTGTAGTTCAAATTTGACTTATGCACATTAAATGACTAGAAACTCAATTAATGTATAAAAAACGACAAACGAACCCGGAATAATTCCAAAATTTAACATGGCACTAATGTAGTTCTATGTTGCCTTTGTTAAGAAACTCAAGGGGGGGGGGAGTGGAGCGATATCGTTTCACACTCAAAGGTGGCACGTTCCCTCTTAGAACCACGAGCTTCCAAATCAGGCCAATTTTTTACCACAACATGTTAGTGCCATGACATGACAACATGCCAAGTTTCATGATTTCCAGCCGTGTTTTGGATTTACATGAATTTAAAATCTAAGTTTCTCGATGTTCTCGGCAGAGTCATGACGCCCAGATGTTTGAATTTCATTCTCATTTCTTCCATGGGACCTAGAAATTCAACCAAGGACACACATGTGATTTTTCAACCCACTTTGGTGCACCGGAGCATGTGCATGCAATTCATATTTAGATTATGCACATTAAAAGTCCAGAAACTCAATTAATGTATAAAAAGGCCAAATGAACCCGAAATAATTCCAAAATTTAACAGGGCACTCATATAGTTCTATGTTGCCTCTGTAAATAAAATCAGGGGGAGGCAGCGTATATCGTTTCGCACACAAACGTGACACGTTCCCTCTCGGAACCACGAGGCTCGTTGAGAGAATATCTTGTTTTGCAAGAGGCTTATACCAAAACTTGTCCCAATTCAGCCAAAAATTATACGTATGAAAACAAGGTTTAGATTATCCCGAACATCTCGCTACCTAGACCAATAATGTACTATGATTTGAATTCAACATGAAATGGATACAAATATTTGAATTGGAGAGCGTATGGTACATGTAGTTCATAGTGAAATATGATTACTACTATATGCATGTCTTTTTGTTATCAAGATAATATTTAAATTATTGTATAACTTGACAACAATCGTATTCAAATAAGGAAAATTGATTCAAATTTAGTCCATATGGTAGACAACAATATATATGTTCACATGGTGGAGTAAAATGTTCATATATGATGGAAGATCAAAATGTACGACTACATCAATTATAAACCACAAGGTCACCTAATGATATATTCAATTCAACATAACGTGGATTCAAAATTGAAATTCGAGATCATGGCATCTCTAATCATATAAAAGGGACATTACTCTTTCTTTGGTGGGAATTGATTTGTTTTTGTTGTTGTTGAGGAAGTGCGAATCGATTTGGTACTGTGCAGGGTAATCTTGTTCTCCCGATTTTTTTTTACATTTTTCTTGTAGTTTTTTCAATGGCATCTATAGCAATATAGTAAAAGGGGACATGACTCTCTTGTGTCTTGTATGATTTTTTTTACACGTTAAGTTTGTCCTGCCGAACAAGGAATCCTCACCTTGTTATCTTGAAATTTTCAAGCTCGAGTATCTTTTGTCTCACCTGCTTTGAAACTCCCGCTTCTTCAACCCGCGCCACGCCTTGTTATCCCAAAATTTGGACGCGCGCGAGAACTCCCTCCTCATCCGAAATCGCTCCTGCAGCCCAGACACGCGAAATACCCCTTCTACCCCTCAGCCGGAAATGAAGCTCCACGTCGCGGTGTCAAAACCGGTGGGGGTACACTGGTACATTACCCTACATTTCGAACAAGCGCGTCCCCAATCTTGGCTCCCCCTCCCCCTTCGCCACCCCCCATTCGTACACCGAGGCTGCCAAAACCCGTGAAACCCCACGCTCCTCCGTCGGCCTCCCGACCACCGCCCAGCCGGAGACTCTTCCCCGACTACGTCGTCCACCGCAACAGCTCGCCGTCCGTCATCCACCGCACCGGATGAGGATCCGTTGTCGATCTCGTCGTCCCGCCGGATCAGCCGCCCCATTCTCCACCTCCAAGGAGCTGCCCCGACGTTCGCCTCGTCTATCGCGCCACCTCAATCCCCACAGCGCTGTCTTGACCTGCCCCACCGGAACCACAGCACCCTCACCAATTCCTCCGATGAAGTCGAGGCCAACTCGGTGCCACCAAGGAGGTTCTGCACTCACCGCTGCATTTTATCTTTTATTCGATCTCACGGGGCTGCCGGTGCTCGATACCGAGCAGACATGGCGTCTTGATCGACGGCGCCGTCGCCGGCCACATCATCCACGATGTCTCTCCCCCATGTCGTTGCTTCCTCGGCGGCGACTTCCATAACGGCACTAGCTCCAGCTGCTCCAGCTCTCGCTCGCGCTGCGGTTCTATTCTTGTTGTCGGTGGCGCTGCTGCACTACTCTTGCTTTCGTTCGTGCTGCTGCTCTGCTCTTGCTCTCGCTTGCGCTGCTGCTGCTGCTGCACAACCTCCGGCAGCTAGAGGAGTTGCTGCTTTAGCACTCGCTCGCGGTGCTACTGCATGACTTGCTCTCTGCTAGTGCGTTCCCTGCTCGAGCGTCTGCTGATTTAGATCACTGCTTCTCTGCTACTAGTGCTCGAATGCCCTAAACATCTATTGCAATGCTCTCTTACTAGTTCAATCAGTTTCGACAGTAAAATTTAGTTTCGACTGTGAAGTTCATTTTCTTCAGTTAAGTTCAGAGTGAACAGTACTTACAGCATCTGTCGGAGCGGCCGTGGCGCGGCTGATGCGTTTTACATCTAGCACTTTTTGGTGATGTATTTTACATCATCTATTGGAGATGATATTAGGGTCCCACTTCAGATTAAAGTTGTCTGTCTTGTCATGCTTTAGCCTCGTCGTTGTACACCTTAGCGGAGCTGCTCCAACGACGGAACCGTCCATCACAGCGGAGCAGTACCCTCGGCGCCGTTTCCAGAGGCCTCGGATCTTCTTCCCCGCCTCCGACAGTCACACCAGCATCATCACCATCCTCCACGTCCAACCCAATGATGCTGAGGTCCACAAGGCTATGCCAAAGAGGTTGTACACTCGTCGCATCACTTTGTTTCTCCATTCCTCTGTTCTTCCAATTCATGTGAGCCAAACACCCAGGTTGACCGAAATCCTATGTTTCCAAATGCTCTGTTTTGCACGTGCATTCCTATCCTATTCCTGTGTTTTTCCTGTCCCTGCGTTTATAGAATCCTCCAATTCTAAGGAGCCCTTATAGATTTACTTCATTTTCAGATTGGCCTCAAAGAAAACTCGGTGTGTTATGTCCTGCTCCTGCCGTGTCGTCATCCACCCCACCTGAGGTGCACCATCGACAGAAGCGTTCACTACAGCAGAGATCCCCCCTGCAGACTTTCTTTCGCCGCCTCAGATCATCTTCCCTGTTGCCGGAAGCCACGTCAACTGCATTACCATCATCGACTGAGTAGATGAACCTGAGGACTAGACAGTTCCGGAAGAGAGGTCGCAGTCTTTCGTGTTTGCTTACGTTATACATCGGTTATTATTACCTGCTACTTTATCGTTCAATCTTGAGTTTTGAATTTCCCATGGGTCTCATATCGAGCCAACAACGAATAGTATCTGTCTACTATCTGGTTCATCTGGGGTCTTCTATGTGGTTCATGTTGGGTGGGCAACAAACAATAGATGATCCATTGTCTATCTTTTTAAACTGAAGCTATAATCTACCTGTTATCATTAGTTTTGGATCCATCCACTCGTTTGCTACCATCAGTCTTGATTTTTGCATGCACCCCTTAGGCCTTACAAAATCTAACTATTTTTTTATTATGCATGTCATATTGTACACAATCGTACTGAACATGTAGACAAAAAGAGAAGACCGTTGCGTGCGAATATAATGTCATGCAGACGCTGCTCCATGGTGGGCGAAGTGCCCCCCCTCTCCTGCATTTCCAGATTGTATTCTAGAGGAAGATAACTGTTCAGATGGATATTCATAAGGAGCCGACCATGCCTGTTTACCACCTGAGGTGTTTGCTCTAACCTGGCATGCTGATGTTGGTCATATCATGCATATGGCGCCTTGCATTGCTTACATTATACATCTTATATGTCATCAGCTTAGTTTAGATTTGCTTTGTGTGAATGCCACCTGTTTGGTTTCTATATCATACTCCCATTCCTAAATATTTATCTTTTAGAGATTTCAACAAGTGACTACATACGGAACAAAATGAGTGAATCTACACTCTAAAATATGTCTATATACATCCGTATGTGGTAGTCCATTTGAAATCTCTAAAAGACAAATATTTAGGAACGGAGGGAGTATATGGGAATTATGCAATGCCATCTTCTTTAGCCAGCATCATATCGTGAATCATGCAATGCCATCCTGTTTAGCCACCATCGATATGTGAATTGCATCGTGCCATATTTTTTTCCATAATGTTTTCCATTTGTCAACAATGTTTATACATTCATCTAATCTTCCTGTGCATCAGCCATTTGAGTATGTCATGGGAAAATCTGGAGTGTAAACAAGGTCTGCTGAGCAGTCAGTGCTACCTGTGGATGCAGATTTCTTGCTGGTTACAGATAGCTCCTCAGAGGAGGATTCAGGGAGAGATGACCAGTCGTATCCCCCCCCCCCCACCCGAGGTGCATGCTCTAACTTGGCTGTGTGAATGCCTCTTGTTTGCTTTCTATATCAGATATGTGAATTATGCAATGCCATGCTTTTCAGCCAGTTATCATATATGTGAATTATGCACCGCCATGGAGCCAGGCATCATATATGTGTATTATCTCATGCCATGTTTTTTTTTCATTACATATTCCATTTGTTGACGATCTGTGTATATTGAACTACTCTTCATGTGTATCAGCCATTTGAGCCGGTTATGGAAAAATCTGGAGTGAAAACAAGGTCTTCAGAGCAGGCAATGGTACCTGCTGAAGCATATATCTCGATGGTTACAGGGAGCTCCTCAGAGGAGGATTCATAGACAGATGACAAGTCCTATATCCCACCTGAGGTGTATGCTCTAAGTTGCAATGTTTATATTTCTCATATGATGCATATGGTGTCTTGCATTGCTTAGTTTAGACATCATATGCACAATATTGAATTCTATCTGCTTAGTTTAGAGATCATACGTGCGAGTGCCAGCTGCTTAGTATATGAATCAATTATGTCAATTATATCATGCCATCCTGTATACTTAGACAACATGTATGTGAATTATTTCATCCCAACCTATTTTAGAAAGACATCATATAGTTTTGTCATGTCATCGTGTTTAGGTACTCATCATATGTTGAATTATGCCATTATATCCTGTTATGTTATCCATCATATATCTGAAACTGTGTCATGCTATCCTGTTTAGTTAGGCATCATATATGTGAAATTGTGTCATGCTGTCCTGTTTGGCTAGACAACGTATATGTGAATTACCACATCTGTCTATCATACCATGTCTGTACGTTTAATTTATTTTCTTGTTTATCAGCCATTTGAATTGGAGGGGGTGATGGCAGTATCTATGGGAGCAAAAACCCGTTTTCACAAAAGACAGTGCTACCCGTCGATGCAGATAGAACCATGGTTGTACTGGCCCAAAAACTAGCCCCACCACACATAATCGAGACTCTTCCAGATTGCACACTTACACCATTGGGCGGAGAACCAGCTACAACCCATCTAACCGCAATCCCAGCGGACAGTAACCCACTTATAGTTGACAAAGCACCATGTCCACCACAGAGTACCCCCACACGAGCAGTTTGTAAAGCTACTGCAGTGCCCAAAGCACGAAGACCACCACAGCTAATCCAAACTCCACGTTTAAAGCAGAAGAGCAACAGTTCTCAGGTCAGATTCCGTTGCATCACTGTATTTACTCATACCAACTACTTTCGAATTTGAAGGATCCAATTGAAACTCCAATGGCGAAACAGGTATATTTTAAACCTATTTCTTTAACTGGATTGCTGTTTTAACTTCTTGCTCTATGTTGATTTCAGTTTAAGTTGTATAAACAGTTATGTTCTCATGTGATGCACATTACAAGTGTTGCCAGTGCTGTGTAGTTTATCACACTTATATTCTGTCTATGCTGCTGTGTCTTAAAAATATATGAGTTGAACTGTGTCTCTATCTTGATTAGGGAACATAAACTAGAATGATATGGACAATACAGTGACCATAGTACATAGATATATGTTTGTTTCATGCTGTTATCCTATCCACCTTACTACTGAACCGGTTTACCAAAATGAGTTTGGTATACTACAAGCTAAACCTGTGATGTGTCTGCTTGTTTCTCTTGTAGTATGCAAACAGAATATTGGAGAAGAGCACCCCACTATGCAATGGTAGAGAAAGTAATGCAGATAAGGTTCAAGATAGTGAGACAACCCTGTTGGTCTCCAAGAAAGGTGATAAAACGATCTTGTAGACAAGTGAGAAACCCCACATCCTGCGTTGATGTAGTGTTCGAGTTCTCGGCAGCATCACCGGCACAAGCTCTTCGAACTCGCTGCCTGAATCACTTCGGCTTCTTCAGTCTCAGCTACAAGCTGAAAGGCATCAGTCTATTGTGCTGCGGCAAGAAGCCGAAGGACTGAGGAAGTCCCTGCAGAATTCAGATGCGTAATTTCTTGTGCAACAGCGAGCACTGGAGGATTTAAGCGCCAAACAAGAGAAAGTTAATAAGCTTGCTAAGCATCTTGCCAAAGATTATGGGTACCTGTGATATTGTTTCTTGAACTCTTCAAGTTGTTTCAGTTCGGACTTGTTTTGTCTGCGCGTTTATATGCCGATGTGTTCCCTATATTTGCACCGGTGGTGAACTTTGATGCCCAAAGGATGTAATATGTGTAATAGCCGTGATAGCCTAGCATAAGTTGCTTGCTTATTTATTTCCTTGTTGTCTTGTTTATTTGTTTGCTTGTAGTCGGTAAAGTTCTTTTCCGCGGTTTGCTAGTGGCTGCAATAACCTATTTTTTAAAACTAGGCCACAATAACCATGGGCTAATATTTATCAGTAGTGACAAGGGCCTCCTACGGGCCATAGAAACAATGGGCCTTCTACGGGTCAGAAAACATGAGGCCTTCTACGGGTCAGAGAAACATTGGGCCTTCTACGGGCCATAGAAACAATGGGCCTTCTACGGGTCAGATCATCAATGGGCCTTATAGGGGCCGTATGATCGATTGGCCAAACATGGGCCAATAACAGGCCGCATTATGGCCGTAAACGGGCTAGAGTTGGAATCATCCGTTCATGGGCCGACCATAACGGGCCATCGTTAATAGGATGTATTTGATGACGCTATGAAAACGGCCCAATGTATTAACGGACCACAAACGGGCCGACTGTAACCACGGGCTGAATTTGGCCCACAAGCAGAAAATGATAGTAACGGGCCGTAAGTAAACGAATGCTCGAAATGAGCCCAATAATAAATGGGCTCTGAGAAGGTCGAAAGATAACAAGGGCTGGAAACGGCCCAACTGAATAACGGGCCCTTAATGGGTATAAAGTGATACACTGTTCATTACGGGCCGCCACCACAGCCGTTAATGGGTCTAAAGTGATACATCGCTCATTGCGGTCCGTTTCACCACGAGCCGTTAATAGGCCAAGAGTTACATAGGGCCTCATATGGGCCGAAAGACATCATGGGAGATACATGGGCCAGAAGTGAAAACGGTCTGGAATCATATTGGATGGCCCAGATGACGCTACTGGGCCTAATTTGGATAGGGCGTAATGGGCCTTGGATTAGCGGGCTGTAAATGGGCTATATGCGAACAAACCGTTAACAGGCTTTCCATGGGCCGGCCCGTCACCTTTTGACAAAGTCAAACGGGCCGGCTTTTTCACAGGAATGGGCCTCTGTTGGGCCGTGCCATGTGTCGACGTATCATAGGCGCCTTCTGTCCAATAAGTGGATGACATCTGTCCCAACAATGAGCCGACACGTGTTTCCTCCAGCCAATGATGATTTTACACGTGGAAAATCCCCATTGGTCGGGGCTGTTAACGGGTTAACGGATCCAAAACCTGACCCGATAGCTTAACGGCGTTCCGTTACGGTGGATGCCACGTGTCGGTCACCCTTGACGAAAGCACTTCTGTGACGCGCGATTTATCGTCATGGAAGTGGACACTTCCGTGATGATAATTTTGGTAATGTCATGGAACACTTCTACGACAAAGACAGTATGACTATCTTGATTCTGTCATAAATTTGTCATGGATGTACATGCATGACAAAAAACGCGACCTACTGTGACAAACACGTATCATCACGGAAGTGTATTTTTTTTGTAGAGATATGATGCAACCGGAAGGTTTTGTCGATCCAAAAGGTGCTAACAAAGTGTGCAAGCTCCAGCGATCCATTTATGGACTGGTGCAAGCCTCTCGGAGTTGGAATAAACGCTTTGATAGTGTGATCAAAGCATATGGTTTTATATGACTTTTGGAGAAGCCTCATTTACAAGAAAGTGAGTGGGAGCTCAGAGCATTTCGATATTATATGTAGATGACATATTATTAATTGGAAATGATATATAATTTCTGGATAGCATAAAGGGATACTTGAATAAAAGTTTTCAATGAAAGACCTCGGTGAAGCTGCTTACATATTAGGCATCAAGATCTATAGAGATAGATCAAGACGCTTAATTGGACTTTCACAGAGCACATACCTTGATAAAGTTTTGAAAAGGTTCAAAATGGATCAAGCAAAGAAAGGGTTCTTGCCAGACATTACAAGGTGTGAAGTTGAGTCGGACTCAATGCCCGACCACGAGAAGATAGAGAGAAAATGAAAGATGTTCCTATGCTTCAGCCATAGGCTCTATCATGTATGCAATGATGTGTACCAGACCGACGATGCTTAGCAATAAGTTTGGCAGGAGGTACCAAGTAATCCAGAGTGGATCATCGGGCAAAGGTCAAGAATATCCCAAATACCGAGAAGGACTAAGGATATGTTTCTCATTTATGGAGGTGACAAAGAGCTAGTCGTAAATGGTTACGTTGATGCAAGCTTTGACACTGATCCGAACGATTCTAAATCGCAAATCGGATACATGTTTATATTAAACGGTGGAGCTGTCAGTTGGTGCAGTACTAAACAAAGCGTCGTGGCGGGATCTACATGTGAAGCGGAGTACATAGCTGCTTCGGAAGCAGAAAATGAAGGAGTCTGGATGAAAGAGTTCATTTCCTATCTAGGTGTCATACCTAGTGCATCGGGACCAATGAAGATCTTCAGTGACAATACTAGTGCAATTGCCTTGGCAAAGGAATCCAGATTTCACATGAGGACCAAGCACATCAAGAGACGCTTCAATTCCATCCGGGACCAAGTCCAGGTGGGAGACATAGAGATTTGCAAGATACATACGGATCTGAATGTTGCAGACCCATTGACTAAGCCTCTTCCACGAGCAAAACATGATCAGCACCAAGACTCCATGGGTGTTAGAATCATTATTGTGTAATCTAGATTATTGACTCTAGTGCAAGTGGGAGACTGAAGGAAATATGTCCTAGAGGTAATAATAAAGTTATTATTTATTTCCTCATATCATGATAAATGTTTATTATTCATGCTAGAATTGTATTAACCGGAAACATGATACATGTGTGAATACATAGACAAACTTAATGTCACTAGTATGCCTCTACTTGACTAGCTCATGAATCAAAGATGGTTATGTTTCCTAACCATAGACATGTGTTGTCATTTGATTAACGAGATCACTTCATTAGGAGAATGATGTGGTTGACTTGACCCATTCCGTTAGCTTAGCACTTGATCGTTTAGTATGGTTCTATTGCTTTCTTCATGACTTATACAACTTCCTATAGCTATGAGATTATGCAACTCCCGTTTATCGGAGGAACACTTTGTGTGCTACCAAACGTCACAACGTAACTGGGTGATTATAAAGGAGCTCTACAGGTGTCTCCAAAGGTACATGTTGAGTTGGCGTATTTCGAGATTAGGTTTTGTCACTCCGATTGTCGGAGAGGTATCTCTGGGCCCTCTCAGTAATGCACATCACTATAAGCCTTGCAAGAAATGTAGCTAATGAGTTAGTTACGGAATGATGCATTACGTAACGAGTAAAGAGACTTGCCGGTAACGAGATTGAACTAGGTATTGAGATACCTACGATCAAATCTCGGGCAAGTAACATACCAATGACAAAGGGAACAACATATGTTGTTATGCGGTTTGACCGATAAAGATCTTCGTAGAATATGTAGGAGCCAATATGAGCATCCAGGTTCCGCTATTGGTTATTGACCCAGAATGGTTCTCGGTCATGTCTACATAGTTCTCGAACCCGTAGGGTCCGCACGCTTAAGGTTTCGATGACAGTTATATTATGAGTTTATGAGTTTCGATGTACCGAAGTTTGTTCGGAGTCCCTGATGTGATCACGGACATGACGAGGAGTCTCAAAATATTCAAGGCATGGAGATTGATATATTGGACGACTATATTCGGACACCCGAAGTGTTCCGGAGAAGTTTCAGATAAAACCGGAGAGCCGGAGGGTTATCGGAAACCCTGGGGGAACTAATGGGCCTCGATGGGCCTTAGTGAAGAGAGAGAGGGGCGGCCAAGGCAGGCCGCGTGCCCCCTCCACCTTTGGTCCGAATTGGACTAGGAGAGGGGGGCGGCGCCCCCCTTTCCTTCTCCCTCTCCCTCTCCTTCCTCCCCCCTCTCTCCCTTTAGGTGGAAACCTACTAGGACTTGGAGTCCTAGTAGGATTCCCCTCTTGGGGGCGCGCCATAGAGGGCCGGCCGGCCTCCCCCTTGCTCCTTTATATACGGGGGCAGGGGGCACCCCAAAGACACAACAATTGATCTCTTGATCTCTTGGCCGTGTGCGGTGCCCCCCTCCACCATAGTCCTCGATAATATTGTAGCGGTGCTTAGGCGAAGCCCTGCGACGGTACAACATAAAGATCGTCACCACGCCATCGTGCTGACAAAACTCTTCCCCGACATTCTGCTGGATCGGAGTCCGGGGATCGTCATCGAGCTGCGTGTGCTAGAACTCGGAGGTGCCGTAGTTTCGGCGCTTGTTCGGTCGGGCCGTGAAGACATACGACTAAATCAACCGTGTTGTTCTAACGCTTCCGCTTTCGGTCTACGAGGGTACGTGGACAACACTCTCCCCTCTCGTTGCTATGCATCACCATGATCTTGCGTGTGCATAGGAATTTTTTTGAAATTACTACGTTTCCAACATTCTCGTGAATGAGGAGCGGAGTTCACTCCTCTTGATAATAACCCACCTAGCATGGAAGATATAGGCAGCCCTAGTTGAAACATGAGCTGCTCGAGCATACAAAACAGAATTTCATTTGAAGGGTTGGAGTTTGGTACATACAAATTTACTTAGAACGGCAGGTAAATACCGCATATAGGAAGGTATGGTGGACTCATATGGAACATCTTTGGGGTTTATGGAGTTTGGATGCACAAGCAGTATTCCCGCTTAGTACAGGTGAAGGCTAGCAAAAGACTGGGAGGCGACCAACTGAGAGAGCGACAACTGTCATAAACATGCATTAAAATTAATTTACACCGAGTACAAGCATGAGTAGGATATTATCTACCATGAACATAAATATCATGAAGGCTATGTTGATTTGTTTCAACTACATGCGTGAACATGTGCCAAGTCGAGTCACTCAATTCATTCAAAGGAGGATACCATCCCATCATACCACATCATAATCATTCTAATAGCATGTTGGTAGGCAAGATAAACCATTATAACTCATAGCTAATCAAGCATGCCACAAGCAACTATAATCTCTAAATGTCATTGCAAATATGTTTACCTCATAATAAGCTGAATCAGAAACAATGAACTCATCATATTTACAAAAACAAGAGAGGTCGAGTTCATACCAGCTTTTCTCATCTCAATAAGTCCATCATATATCGTCATTATTGCCTTTCACTTGCACGACCGAACGATGTGTATAATAATAATAGTGCACGTGCATTGGACTAAGCTGGAATCTGCAAGCATTCAACTCAAAAGAGAAGACAGGTAATATGGGCTCTAAGTTAAATAAACAATCATGCATATGAGAGCCACTAAGCATTTTCAATATGGTCTTCTCGACCCCCAAAGGAAAGAAAAGAAAATAGAACTATTTACACGGGAAAGCTCCCAACAAGTAAAAGAAGAACGAGAAATCTTTTTGGGTTTTCATTTTAATTTCTACTACAAGCATGGAAATTAAACTAACTAATTTTTTTGGTTTTTCTTAAGGTTTATCAAACACACAAGAAGAAAGCTAGAAAAAGGAAATTTAAACTAGCATGGATAATACAATGAAAGAGTATGAGCACCGACGACTAGTGTGTGAACATGAATGTAAAGTCGGTGAGAAATACGTACTCCCCCAAGCTTAGGCTTTTGGCCTAAGTTGGTCTAGTACCAAGGACCGCCTGGCTGATATCCATAGTTGTAGCTGGGGTCGTACTGAGATGCAGCGGTAACCGCCTCCTGAGCTGCGGCGTGTTGGCGAGCTGCCTCCGCTCTCCCCTCGTGTTCAGCTGCTTCCTCCCTGGTAACAACATATCTTCCTTTTCCTGATAATCAAAAATGAGAGGAGCAGGAAGAGTAACATGGACGACGTTGTGTCTGTTATAGATTAGTCGATAATGGAGGAATTGTTCATTCCTCTTAAGGAATTGATGATTGAACATAGCTTCATAATCCAAATAAACAGGAGGTATCATCATATCTCCCTCTCGTGGGGCTATACCAAGATAATTAGCCACACGGGTTGCATAAATTCCTCCAAATAAATCTCCCTTTCTATTGTTATTCTGCAACCTACGTGCAACTATTGCCCCCAAGTTATAACCTTTATATCCTAACACAGCACTCTTGAGGACACACAGATCAGGGACACACATGTGACATGCTCCATCTTTACCGTAATGCATCTACCAATGAAGAGAGCAAAATAATGTATATCAGGAAAATGAATGCTCCCTATGGTAGCTTGTGCTATGTCCCTGGATTCTCCCGTAGTAATACTAGCAAGGAAATCTCTAAATTCATATTTGTGAGGATCATTAATATTACCCCACTGCGGGAGTTTGCAAGCAGTTGTAAAATCCTCTAAGTCCATGGTATAAGATGTATCATAAATATCAAATAGGACACTAGGAGAATTACGCGTATAGTTATATTTAAACCTCCGCACAAAGGAATATAGTACTGAGGACACTTATCTTGTAAGAAGTCCTCCAGCTCAACATTACACACATACGCCTCAATTTCCTCCTTAAAGCCTGCTTCGACCATGAAATCGTCGGATGGCCACTAAGGGAGTTCCAGACTAGGGGGTGTCCAGATAGCCGAACTATCATCATCGGCCGGACTCCAAGACTATGAAGATACAAGATTGAAGACTTCGTCCCGTGTCCGGATGGGACTTTCCTTGGCGTGGAAGGCAAGCTTGGCGATATGGATATGTAGATCTCCTACCATTGTAACCGACTCTGTGTAACCCTAACCCTATCCGGTGTCTATATAAACTGGAGGGTTTTAGTCCGTAGGACGAACAACAATCATACCATAGGCTAGCTTCTAGGGTTTAGCCTCTTTGATCTCGTGGTAGATCCACTCTTGTAACACACATCATCAATATTAATCTAGCATGACGTAGGGTTTTACCTCCATCAAGAGGGCCCGAACCTGGTTAAAACATCGTGTCCCTTGTCTCCTGTTACCATCCGCCTAGACGCACAGTTCGGGACCCCCTACCCGAGATCCGCCGGTTTTGACACCGACATTGGTGCTTTCATTGAGAGTTCCTCTATGTCGTCACCGATAGGCTCGATGGCTCCTTCGATCATCAACAACGACGCAGTCCAGGGTGAGACCTTTCTCCCCGGACAGATCTTCGATTCGGCGGCTTTGTATCATGGGCCAATTCGCTGGCCATCCGGAGCAGATCGAAAACTACGCCCCGCCATCAGGTCAGATTTGAAGTTTGAACTATACGGCCGATATCCGCGGAGACTTGATCTTTGACGGATTCGGGCGCAGCCGCGCGTGCCGCCTGCTTCGATGGGCATGATCTAGCTCGCAGCGAGCAGTGCCACGAGGCCGCACTAATCCGCTCCGACCCTTAATCCGGGCCGATTCCCCGATCGAGGACGAGTGGTTGGACACCGCCTCGGGGGCTTTAATCTCTACGGCGATCGAGCCGAACTCTATCCCTGTCCTTTGCGAAGACCTCGACTCCAGGGTGCCGGACTCCACTCTGGACTCCGAACCCTGCACGCCCTTGCCAATCGAATCCGATTGGGAGCCCGTCATGGAGTTCACTGTCAGGACATCTTTCAGCACTCGCCCTTTGGCGACATCCTGAATTCACTAAAGTCTCTCTTTTATCCGGAGAGACCTGGCGGATTACGGTCAGAAGGTTGGGATGCGGACGACGAAGAAATTCAACGCCCACCCACCACCCACTTGGTAGCCGCTGTCGACGATCTAACCGACATGCTAGACTACGACTCCGAAGACATCGACGGTATGGACGACGATGCTGGAGACGACCAAGACCCAGCGCCTACAGGGCACTGGAAGGCCACCTCGTCATACGACATATACATGGTGGACATCCCAAAAGATGGGAACGGCAATGGAACAGAGGAGGATGACCCCTCCAAGAAGCAGCCCAAGCGCCGGCGTCAGCGGCGCCGCTCTAAATCCCGCCACAGCAAGAATGACGATTCCGGCACCGGAGATAACAATACACCGGACAGTGCCGAAGACAATCCACTCCAGGAAGATCCAGTGAAGGAGGATGGAGACGCCAGCCCTCAAGAGAGAGCGGCAGAAGAAGAGGTAGAGGATTATATGCCTCCCTCCGAAGACGAAGCAAGCCTCGACGACAATGAATTCGTCGTGCCTGAGGATCCCGTCGAACAAGAGCGTTTTAGACGTAGGCTTATGGCCACGGCGAACAGCCTCAAAAAAGCAGCAACAGCTTAGAGCTGATCAGATCTGCTAGCCGACAGATGGATCAAGTCCTCGCGTCAAGAGCATGAGCTCGAACGCCTCCAAAAGCTACCCTAAATGCAAGTTGCTCCCCCGATTAGAGGAGGAGGCTTACGAACCCGCATCACCAAGAGACAATACGGCTGACCAACCACCCCGTGGTCGCGACAGGGAGGCCTCTAGGCCCTTCACTAGAACCGTACCCCGGCATCGCTCAAAAAGCACACGGCCAAAGGGGAACGCTCCGTACGTGCGAGATATATTAGAGGACAAGGCAAGACAATCAAGATCGATCTATGGATCGCGTGGGCGCCCCACGGTACGTGACGACAACCGTCGTGCCGGACACAGTAAGTCCGGCCGGGCCAAACAAAACAGACAAAGCTCTGTTGAGCTCCGTCGTGATATTGCCTAGTACAGAGGCGCCGCACACCCACTATGCTTCACAGACGAAGTAATGGATCATCAAATCCCCGAAGGGTTTAAACCCGTCAATATTGAATCCTATGATGGCACAACATACCCCGCGGTTTGGATCGAAGACTATCTCCTTCACATCCACATGGCCCGCGGTGACGATCTTCACGCCATCAAATACCTCCCCCTCAAGCTTAAAGGACCAGCCCGACATTGGCTCAACAGCTTGCCAGCGAGTCAATTGGGAGCTGGGAGGACCTCGAAGCCGCATTCCTCGATAACTTCCAGGGCACTTATGTGCGACCACCGACGCTGATGACCTAAGCCACATAATTCAGCAGCCGACGAATCGCCGGATAATTCGGACACGGTTCTTAACCAAGAAAAAACAAATTGTTGACTGTCCGGATGCGGAGGCCCTCGCGGCCTTCAAGCATAACATCCGAGACGAGTGGCTTGCCTGGCACCTAGGACAGGAAAAGCTGAAATCCATGGCAGCCCTCACATCACTCATGACCCGCTTTTGCGCGGGTGAGGACAGCTGGCAAGCACGCAGCAACAACCTCAGCAAAAATTCTGACAGTCCGGACTTCAAGGACCGAAATGGCAGGCCGCGTCGTAACAGAAACAAACGCCACATTAACGGCGACAATACTGAGGATACGGCAATCAATGCCGGATTTAGAGGCTCTAAACCCGGTCAGCAGAAAAAGCCATTCAAAAGAACTACTCCGGGTCCGTCCAATTTGGACCGAATACTCGACCGCTTGTGCCAGATACACGGCACCCCCGAAAAGCCAGCTAACCACACCAACAGGCACTGTTGGGTATTCAAGCAGGCAGGCAAGTTAATTGCCGAAAACAATGACAAGGGGCTGCATAGCGATGACGAGGACGAGACCCAACCGCCCAACAATAAAGGGCGAAGGTTTCCCCACAAAAGCGGACGGTGAACATGATATACGCAACGCACATACCCAAAAGGGAGCGGAAGCGTGCACTCCGGGATGTCTCGCGATGGAGCCAGTTGCCCAAGTTCAATCCATGGTCCTCCTGCCCGATCACTTTTGACCGAAGGACCACCCCACCAGATCCGCCACGGCGGATTCGCCAGACCGTCTTAGACCCAATCATCGGCGGATTTCACCTAACCGAGTCCCGATGGATTTGGCGGCAGCAGCCTGAACCTGCTTTACCGTGATACAAGTCGCAAAATGGGCATAGACCCTCAAGGATTAAACCTACCAAAACGACCTTTAAAGGCGCCATACCAGGTGTAGAAGCCATTTGTATAGGCTCAATTACACCGAAGTGGTCTTCGATCCCGGATAACTTCCGGCGAGGAGTTAATCTTCGACATAGTCCCGTTCCACAGCGGCTATCATGCCTTGCTCGGATGTACCGCGTTTGCAAAGTTCAACGCGGTGCCGCACTACGCATACCTCAAGCTCAAGATGCCAGGCCCTCGAGGAGTCATTACGGTCAACGGAAACACTGAATGTTCTCTCCGCATGGAGGAACATACAATGCTCTCGCGAAGTGCAATGCAGCCTCTTAAGACAATTCTCGAGTCCGCCGTTAAGCGGCCGGACACAGCTAAGCACGCCCGGAGTAACTTACAACAAGACCACCTGGCACGTTCAGAGCACGCGTAGCAGTGCGGCCCCAACCCCAGCCCCTGCGAAACGTCAAAGCAGGTCCTTCGCGTACACCATTACGCTCAAGATACCATGGGCATGGGGAGAGGGCACGACCACGATAAACCCAGATCGCGGCTCAACCACACCAGGGGCTCTCAAGTGTGTCGTTCCTTTTTCTTTTCTTTTTACCTTTTACTTTTTACCCACAGGACTCACCCGCAATAGTGCGGGCGCCCTTCAGCACACTCTTATAATACATCTCGGGCGTGCGATGCTCCTTGCCCTCTGGTGGCGGGTCCGTCACAAGCTTCGGGCATCCATCTTGCCCCAAAGCACCTTTGCTGCGGGCAAGGGCCCGACGGGCACCCTCAATACAAGCGGAATGCTTGATCACTTCAACCCACGGGCACGCATCCATCAGCCGCACCAGGCCGAAGTAGCTCCTGTGCATGGCCTCCTTAGGCCACACCAACTATGAGGCCCTTCATGGCCTGTTCGGCTACCTTGTGGAGCTCGACCAGCTGCTTCAGCTGGTCGCTAAGGGGCACTGGATATCCGCCTCAAAGATATCTTGAGACCGAAGACCTTCTCCGTCGAGCTCCCCTCCTCGGCCCGGTAGAATGCGGCAGCATCGGACACACTGCGAGGAAGATCTGCGAACCCTCCTGGAGAGCTCCAAATTCGGGTAAGCAATAGGTAATTAACACTCACATGCTTACTTTGCATGAAAAATGCCTTACCCGCTGCTATTTTCTTCACAGCCTCAATCTCCTGGAGGGCCTTGTAGGCTTAGGCCTTAGCGGCTTTGGCACTCTCAAGAGCCGTTGCAAGCTCAGACTCTCGAGTCTTCGAGTCACGCTCCAAGTTCTCATGTTTTTTCACGAGATCATGGAGCTCTCCCTGTACCTCCGCCACCCGCGCCTCCTGCTTCTCTCGCTCGGTGCGCTCCGCGGCCGCATTACGTTCAGCCGCGGCCACCGCCTCCTTCAGGGTCACCACCTCGTTCGCGGCCCCTACAATACCCACGTTATCCTTGTCATTTTTCGTGCAACCAAATCCTTTTCTGTAAGGTACAATTTTCATAAGGTATTACTCACCTTCTTTTCCCTCGAGCTGCTTCTTGGCATGGCCGAGCTCGTTCTCGGACCGCTCGAGGTTTTCCTTCAAAGCATTGACCTCCGCAGTCAGTGCGGCGGAGGTCAGCAGCACAGCCTGCAATCCCATATTGACATATTTTTATGAATCCTGCGTTTATCTTTCTAAAGATCCTCAGTCCGGCTTTTCTTTCTAAACACCGAACCGAGCATCAGGGGCTACTGTCTATGCGGTACCATTTTACATATATTGAAATTCTTACCTCAAAGCCTGTTAGAAGGCTATCGCGAGCTTTCAGTCAGCCCGCTCTTGGCGAGCTGAACCTTTCAATCACCGCACTCATAACAAGTCGGTGTTCCTCTTTGATGGAGGCGCTGTTGAGCACCTCCAGCAAATTAACCGGCACCTCCGGTTGGACGGAGGCAACCGGCGTCTCGGTCTTGCCCTTCTTACGAAGGGGTCGCCCGCCGGACTCCGGAGCCACTGTGGCCTCCGGGGCTGAGTCCGGTGCACAGTCCGGGAGGGTGTCCTGTGACACCTCCGGGGCCTCCTCCTCCTGGTGGGTCCTTTTCTGGGATCCCACCTCGGCGTCGTCCGCGGCATGGGGGGTGGAGGCAGTCGGAAGGGAATCCATATCCGACGCACCCAAGGACCCGCTCGACGAAACGGGAAGATCATCCTTGGGCGGACTGCAGGGTTGTATGCGGCATTAGAAAGACATTATGTGGCGAAAATAAAAAACCTTGAAGTTATTCGGGAGTCCGGATACTTACGATCTCGCCAGGGCTTGGCCCTTGGATGCCATCTTAAATCGTCGTCCATTGGCGTTGGCGGAGCAGTCCGGAGGAAGAGTTTTTCCCTTCTTGGACCCTTCGGCCTCCCTTGTTGGGGAGGCCTTCCTTTTCTTTCCTCCCCCCGCTAGGGGAGAGGCTTTCTTCTTCTCCTCCTCACCTTGGTCGGAGGAGTCGGCCTCGGATTCATCATCCGATAGCACCTGAAAATGGGAACTCTTCCGAGTCCCGTGGCCGCCTTCTTGGCCTTCTTCTCCGGCACCACGGGGTGCCGAGCCAGCAGCCCCGTTAGGCGGGCGTCCGCTGGTCCTCCGGCAATGGGGCGGACAGGTAATCCGCTCGCCTTCGCCAGCCATTCCTGTCAAAGGTAAAGGGAGTTTAGATCCGCATAGAGCCAAACTATGGAAAACAAGTGGTGAAATCACTTACCTCGTCAGCTGGACGCTGCGAGCAGAATCCGCGGTCTTCGGTAGCGGATGCGAGAGCTTCGGCGCCCTTGAACAGCACCTTCCATACTTCTTCGTACGTAGTGTCGAAGAGCCCGCTCAGGGTCTGGTGCTGCGCCGGATCAAACTCCCACATATTAACGCCCCGTCGCTGGCACGGGAGAATCCGGCGGATGAGCATGACCTGGACTACGTTGACAAGCTTGAGATTCTTGTCCACCAGCTTCTGGATACAGGCTTGGAGTCCGGTCAGCTCCTCCGAATCGCCCCAAATTCGGCCACTCTCTTTCCAGGAGGTGAGCCATGTGGGGATGCCAGATCTGAATTCGGGGGCCGCTGCCCAATCAGGGTCACGCTGCTCGGTGATGTAGAACCACCCGATTGCCACCCTTGATGGTTTCCACGAAAGTGCCCTCCAGCCACGTAACGTGGGACATCCTGCCCACCATGGCGCCTCCGCACTCCGCTTGGCTGCCCTTCACAACCTTTGGCTTGACACTGAAGGTCTTGAGCCACAAGCCGAAGTGGGGCTGGATGCAGAGGAATGCCTCGCACACGATGATAAACGCCGAGATGTTGAGGATGAAATTCGGGGCCAGATCATGGAAATCTAGGCCGTAGTAGAACATGAGCCCCCGGACAAAGGGATGAAGCGGGAAGCCCAGTCCGCAGAGGAAATGGGGAAGAAATACTACCCTCTCATGGGGCCTGGGGTTGGGGACGAGCTCTCCCTCATCGGGAGCCGATGCGCGATGATGTTGGGACAGATATCCGCGTCGCGCAGCTTCGATCTGCCCTCCGTGACGGAGGAGGCCATCCACTTGCCTCCCGTTCCGGACATAGTTGGAGAAGGTTGAGGTGAGAAGTGCGGACTTGGGTGCTGGAGCT
This sequence comes from Aegilops longissima, assembly GCA_021605205.1. Lineage (NCBI taxonomy): Eukaryota > Viridiplantae > Streptophyta > Magnoliopsida > Poales > Poaceae > Aegilops > Aegilops longissima. The sequence continues at coordinate 725,186,422 of CM038679.1, read as the reverse complement.
CGAGTTCGCGGATATGGATAAGCCAAGGAGGAAGAAGGCGTAGGTAAAAAGGTTGGATCTTTATCCCCTTGTATGGGCGGACAAAAACATGTGTCCCCACCGGCCTGGTAAAACTCGCTTATCTCCCAAGCGCCACAATCAATGGCGCGGTTGGGTTACCCATGTCCGTATTGATGGGAATCCCGGAATAAGGAGAACACGATCTCTGCTTCGACAAGACGTGCCAAGGAAACCGCTTCGCTAAACGCGCTGAGGTGGAACAATAAAAACAATTTGAGTAAAGGCTTGGTAGTGGTGCGAGGTCATGCCACAAAATACGTCAGCAGATTGATCTTGTGTAATATTATTCTCTCTACGGTGGTATGTGGAATTCATTTTTGCAGAGCCGGACACTATCCTGGTGTTCACAATCTTCTATGAATTATTCGGAGGAAGAACCCGCCTTGCAATGCCGAAGACAACATGCGCGCCGGACTCGTCGTCATTGAAGCCTGGTTCAGGGGCTACTGAGGGAGTTCCGGACTAGGGGTGTCCGGATAGCCGAACTATCATCATCGGCCGGACTCCAAGACTATGAAGATACAAGATTGAAGACTTTGTCCCGTGTCCGGATGGGACTTTCCTTGGCGTGGAAGGCAAGCTTGGCGATACGGATATGTAGATCTCCTACCATTGTAACCGACTCTGTGTAACCCTAACCCTATCCGGTGTCTATATAAACCGGAGGGTTTTAGTCCGTCGGACGAACAACAATCATACCATAGGCTAGCTTCTAGGGTTTAGCCTCTTTGATCTCGTGGTAGATCCACTCTTGTAACACACATCATCAATATTAATCTAGCAGGACGTAAGGTTTTACCTCCATCAAGAGGGCCCGAACCTGGGTAAAACATCGTGTCCCTTGTCTCCTGTTACCATCCGCCTAAACGCACAGTTCGGGACCCCCTACCCGAGATCCGCCGGTTTTGACACCGATAGCCACTCAGCAATGTACAGAAGGTTGTACCCTCTAGTTTCATCCATCTCATGATCATCAAAACGAATCCACTAACAAGGTTGATCAAGTCTTGTTAACAAACTCATTCCGAATAACACGGAACTGGGGAAATTTCGAATAACACTAAGTTACCTCAACGGGGATATGAAAATCCCCAACAATAAGAATATCATACTTTTTCTTGACAGTAGGGAGAGGAAATTCAAAACCTCCAATAATGATAGTTGGAACTTTTCCAATAGAATTGATGCTATGAACTTGAGATTGTTTCCTCGGAAAGTGTACCGTATGCTCATTACCATTAACATGAAAAGTGACATTGCCTTTGTTGCAATCAATAACAGCCCATGCAGTAATCAAAAAGGGTCTACCAAGGGTAATCGACATACTATCGTCGTCGGGAATATCAAGAATAACAAAGTCCGTTAACATAGTGACATTTGCAACCACAACAGGCACATATTCACAAATACCGACAGGTATAGCAGTTGATTTATCAACCATTTGAAAAGATATTTCAGTAGGTGTCAACTTATTCAATTCAAGTCTACGATATAAAGAGAGAGGCATAACACTAACACCGGCTCCGAGATCACATAAAGTAGTTCTAACATAATTTCTTTTAATGGAGCATGGTATAGTTGGTACACCCGGATCTCTGAGTTTCTTTGGTATTCCACCCTTAAAAGTGTAATTAGCAAGCATGGTGGAAATTTCAGCTTCCGGTATCTTTCTTTTATTTGTAATGATATCCTTCATATACTTAGCATAAGGATTTACTTTAAGCATATCAGTTAAGCGCATGCGTAAGAAAATAGGCCTAATAATTTCAGCAAAGCGCTCAAAATCCTCATCATCCTTTGTCTTGGATGGTTTAGGAGGAAAGGGCACGGGTTTCTGAACCCATGGTTCTCTTTCTTTACTGTGCTTCCTAGCAACAAAATCTCTCTTATCATAATGTTGATTCTTTGATTATGGGTTATCAAAATAACAGCAGGTTCAATCTCTACATCATTACTTTTGCTAGGTTGAGCATCAACATGAACATTATCATTAACATTATCACCAGGTTCATGTTCCTCACCTGATTGTGTTTCAGCATCAGAGATAGAAATATTATTGGGATTCTCAGGTGTGTCTACAACAGGTTCACTAGAAGCATGCAAAGTCCTATCATTTTTCTTTTTCTTCTTTTTAGAAGAACTAGGTGCCTCTAAATTATTTCTCTGAGAATCATGCTCGATTCTCTTAGGGTGGCCTCCAGGATACAAAGGTTCCTGAGTCATTCTACCAGTTCTAGTAGCCACTCTGACAGCAAAATCAGGTTTATTATTTAATTCATCAAGCAAATCATTTTGAGCTTTAAGTACTTGCTCAGCTTGAGTAGCAACCATAGAAGCATATTTGCTAACAAGTTTGAGTTCACCTTTAACTCTAGCCATATTATCGCTCACGCGTCCTATCTCGAGAGCATTATTCTTTAACTCTCTACCAACATAAGCATTAAAACTTTCTTGTCTAGCCATAATGTCATCAAATTCATCTAAGCATGGGCTATGAAATTTAGTAGAGGGGATTTCAACTTTATCATATCTATAGAGAGAATTTACCTTTACTACCTGTGTCGGGTTATCAAGACAATGTGGTTCTTCAACAGGCGGTATATTAAGACCATGTATTTCTTCAATAGGTGGTAAATTCTTAACATCTTCAGCTTTAATACCTTTTTCTTTCATTGATTTCTTTGCCTCTTGCATATCTTCAGGACTGAGAAATAAAACACCTCTCTTCTTCGGAGTGGGTTTAGGAATAGGCTCAGGAATTGGATCAATTGGTTCAGGAATTGCCTCAGGAATTGGCTCAGGAAGAGTCCAATTATTTTCATTAGTCAACATATTATTCAATAATAATTCAGCTTCGTCGACTGTTCTTTCCCTGAAAACACAACCAGCACAACTATCCAAGTAGTCCTTGGAAGCATCGGTTAGTCCATTATAAAAGATATCAAGTATTTCATTTTTCTTAAGAGGATGATCGGGCAAAGCATTAAGTAATCGGAGAAGCCTCCCCCAAGCTTGTGGGAGACTCTCTTCTTTGATTTGCACAAAATTATATATTTCCCGCAAGGCAGCTTATTTCTTATGAGCAAGGAAATATTTAGCAGAGAAGTAATAAATCATATCCTGGGGACTATGCACACAACCAGGAGCAAGAGAATTATGCCAAGTCTTAGCATCACCCTTTAATGAGAACGGAAATATCTTAAGGATATAAAAATAGCGAGATTTATCATCATGAGTAAACAGGGTAGCTATATCATTCAACTTGGTAAGATGTGCCACAACAGTTTCAGATTCAAGGCCATAAAAAGGATCAGATTCAACCAAAGTAATAATCTCAGGATCAACAGAGAATTCATAATCCTTATCAGTAACACAAATAGGTGAAGTAGCAAAAGCAGGGTCAGGTTTCATTCTAGCATTAAGAGACTGCTGCTTCCATTTAGCTAATAATTTCTTAAGATCATATCTATCATTGCAAGCAAAGATAGCTCTAGCAGCTTCTTCATTCATAACATAACCCTCAGGAACAACAGGCAATTCATAATCATTGGGAGAATTTTCATCATCACTATCATCAATAATAGCATCTTCAATAATTTCATTCTCTCTAACTCTAGCAAGTTGTTCATCAAGAAATTCACCTAATGGAAAAGTAGTATCACGCACCGAAGTAGTTTCGTCATAAGTATCATGCATAGCAGAAGTGGCATCATCAATAACATGCGACATATCAGAATTCATAGCAGTAGCAGGTTTAGGTGTCGCAAGCTTACTTAAAACAGAAGGAGAATCTAGTGCAGAGCTAGATGGCAGTTCCTTACCTCCCCTCGTAGTTGAGGGATAGATCGTAGTTTTCACGTCTTTCAAGTTCTTCATAGTGATCAACAGATATAAATCCCAGGTGACTCAGAGAATAGAGCTATGATCCCCGGCAACGGCGCCAGAAATTAGCCTTGATAACCCACAAGTGTAGGGGATCGCAACAGCTTTCGAGGGTAAAGTATTCAACCCAAATTTATTGATTCGACACAAGGGGAGCCAAAGAATATTATTGAGTATTGGCAGTTGAGTTGTCAATTCAACCACACCTGGATAACTTAGTATCTGCAGCAAAGTATTTAGTAGCAAAGTAATATGATAATAAAGGTAACGATAGTAAAAGTAATATTTTTGGGTTTTGTAGTGATTGTAACAATAGCAACGGAAAAGTAAATAAGCGAAACACAATATGTGAAAAGCTCGTAGGCAATGGATCAGTGATGGATAATTATGCCGGATGCGATTCCTCATGTAATAGCTATACCATAGGGTGATACAGAACTAGCTCCAGTTCATCAATGTAATGTAGGCATGTAATCCTTAAATAGTCATACGTGCTTATGGAAAAGAACTTGCATGACATCTTTTGTCCTACCCTCCCGTGGTAGCGGGGTCCTAGTAGAAACTAAGGGATATTAAGGCCTCCTTTTAATAGAGAACCAGAACAAAGCATTAGCACATAGTGAATACATGAACTCCTCAAACTACGGTCATCACTGAGACGTATCCTGATTATTGTCACTTCGGGGTTGTCGGATCATAACACATAATAGGTGACTATAGACTTGCAAGATAGGATCAAGAACACACATATATTCATGAAAACATAATAGGTTCAGATCTGAAATCATGGCACTCGGGCCCTAGTGACAAGCATTAAGCATAGCAAAGTCATAGCAACATCAATCTCAGAACATAGTGGATACTAGGGATCAAACCCTAACAAAACTAACTTGATAACATGGTAAATCTCATCCAACCCATAACCGTCCAGCAAGCCTACGATGGAATTACTCACGCACGGCGGTGAGCATCATGAAATTGGTGATGGAGGATGGTTGATGATGATGATGGCGACGAACCCCCCTCTTCGGAGCCCCGAACGGACTCCAGATCAGCCCTCCCGAGAGAGATTAGGGCTTGGCGGCGGCTCCGTATCGTAAAACGCGATGAAACTTTCTCTCTGATTTTTTTCTCCCCGAACGTGAATATATGGAGTTGGAGTTGAGGTCGGTGGAGGTCCAGGGGGCCCACGAGATAGGGGGGCGCGCCCCCACCCTCGTGGACAGGGTGTGGGCCCCCTGGTCTTGATTATTTCGCCAGTATTTTTTATATTTTCCAAAAAGTGTCTCCGTGGATTTTCAGGACATTCCGAGAACTTTTCTTTTCTACATATAAAACTACATCATGGCAGTTCTGCTGAAAACAGCGTCAGTCCGGGTTAGTTTCATTCAAATCATGCAAGTTAGAGTCCAAAACAAGGGCAAAAGTGTTTGGAAAAGTAGATACGTTGGAGACGTATCAGGGCCGTGAGCGACACCCCGGCCGGATCTCCTTGCGGATGGAACCCGAATAGGCGATAAACCTGGACTAGAGACTTGTGTGGTTAGTCAGGTCGTGGCCGACACCCTTGCCATGCTTCCGCTTGAAGGTTGCCGAGATACATGACGTGTACATGGCGGTAAGTGGCGAGAGCGTGTGTGAAGAAGTACACCCCTGCAGGGTTAATATGATCTATACGAATAGCCGCGTCCGCGGTAAAGGACCTCTGGGTTGCCTATACAGTTCATAGACAATTGAAAGTGGATGCTCTAAAATACGCAAGATAAGCGTGAGTGCTATGGATGGCGTTCTCGTAGAGAGACGGGAGCAGATCCATAGTGGTGTATTGATATGGTGAATATGTGGACTCGTGTGTGCCACCTCAAAAGAGTTACTTGCAGTTGCAGTTCATATTAGCCACCGAATCAGAGTTGGCTTGCTGCAGTTAAACACCACCACCCCTTTGTTGATAATGATGCATATGTAGTTAGTTCTAACGTAAGTCTTGCTGGGTACATTTGTACTCACGTTTGCCTGTTTTACGTTTTTGCAGAGACTTCCGTGTCACTAGTAGTTCCACGTGGACTTCGACGTTTAGCTTGTTACCTCAGCTACGATTTTGTGCCCTCGACAGGATCTGATAGTTAGTCAGGCTTCTCAGCCTTTTTCATTTGTAGATGTATGTACTCAGACATGTTAAGCTTCCACATGTGCTTTGACTTGTATGCTCTGAATGCTGGGTCGAGAGACCCATGTTTGTAATATCTCACTCCTCGGAGCCTATTGAATAAATACTTAAGTTGTAGAGTCATGTTGTGATGCCATATTGTATTTGCACATATCGAGCATATTGTGTGTATGTTATTGAAATGCTTGGTATGTGTGGGATCTGACTATCTAGTTGTTTATCCTTGGTAGCCTCTCTTACCGGGAAATGTCTCCTAGTGCTTCCACTGGGCCTTGGTAGCTTGCTACTGCTCCGGAACACTTAGGCTGGCCGGAATGTGTCCTTCTTCGTTCCTGTGTCTGTCCCTTCGGGGAAATGTCACGCGGTGTCTACCGGAGTCCTGTTAGCCTGCTACAGCCCGGTATACCAGAGTCCTGCTAGCCCAGTTGCTACAGCCCGGATTCACTCGCTGATGATCGACACGTTCATTGTTGGGTCATGTATGCCTGTCCCTGTAAGTTAGTGCCACTTTGGGTTCACGACTAGCCATGTCAGCCCGGGCTCCTTGTCATATGGATGTTAGCGACACTATCATATACGTGTGCCAAAAGGCGCAAACGGTCCCGGGCTTGGTAAGGCGACACCCGTGGGAATACCGTGTGTGAGGCCGCTAAATGATATGAGGTGTTACATGCTAGATCAGTGTGGCATTGAGTCGGGGTCCTGACACGGTTGCAGGTGCTGCAGCTCCTTTATCTGATGTCCTCAATGTGGCGTCTGCTGAGGCCCTAGCGGTTCAAAAAGGTATTGATCTCATTGAGCACTTAAAATGCACGAATTTGGCTATAGAATCGGACTCTTTGGAAGTTATTAGTGCATGCATAAGCGAGTTGGAGGTGTTGGGCCCTTACGCATGATGGCGCATATATGATTAATGGTATTTCGTTTCATCAATGCTTGAGAGAAGCAAATCAAGTGGCACATCATTTAGCAAAATATTCTTACGAGTCTCATCATACTGAATTTAGTTGGGATGGGGACCCACCCAATTTCCTCTAGCCTTATGTAATCCATAATGTAACTCGGTTGACATCGTAATAAAGCGCCATGAGGCCGATTTTAAAAAAGAAAGAAAAGATGAAAGCACTTTTAAAATTATTCTAACGTAAAAGAAGTAGGAGGATCCAAAATTACTTGTGTCATAAACTCATAATTGAATTGGTTAAGGACAATGATCAGGTGACTAATCAAATGTAAGCCAAGAATGGTGAAGGGAGATAATTTGACATAAAGATGACAAGGTTTTTAGATAGACCTTTTTATATTATCGACCTACATATTTCAATATTTTCCATGTGCCCTTAATAAATCAGCAAAAACAAAATGCAGAAAAAACAAATCTAATTACGCTCTAGATGTTCAGGTTACATGTGAGACCATAGGTGAAATAGGCTAACACAATGACAGATGAACTGAAAAAGCCATTTATTCTAGAAAAATAATATAAATAGGGGATTTGAATTCTTGATAATTATTGGAAAATAAGAAAGTAGAAACTCACCTCCGACTGGTGCGGTACAAAAGGAGAGGAACCAAGGGTGATTGAGCGCAATCCTTTCCAACTACATCCGCATAGATCAACAATGTAGTCAAAGTATAAAGTGGAGGTGATGGTACTCCAACTATCCATGTACGGTAAAAATCTACTATCACTTTATTGAATATATAGGAAAACAAACCACATAAGTTTTTGTGGTACTATCACCAACTTCTCTAATTATCTTACGGACATCCAACATGCTCTCTTTTTAATTGACATGTTATTTTCTTATTGCCAATTTTTATCCGAATTTAGAATTTTATCCTTACGTTGATAGAAATGAATATATTATGCCAAAATTTCAACCTAAAATATCCCAAAATATTATGCATTGGAGGCACGTGACAATCGAAAATACGTAAATTTAATAGCCCCATGAACAGATGAGAGCAAGTACAATAAGGTACAGTTAGCAGGATATAAGAAGTAAAATTATATTTCTATGCTTAGTTAGAGGAGAGAGGATAGGAGAGAGAATGTAAGCGGGCTCTCATGCAAGAGCCAGTTGCAGCACGTGCTCCTAGGCACTATATGAGAGTGAAAGGTGGGCCATGTATTAATAAAATAACACATACTTATAGCTACTTGTTATACATGTTGGCTATAAGGTTGGCTATGGATGACATGATATTTTCTTATAGCCAACAGTTGGCTATACTATTAACCATGTTCTGACGACGTTTCGCTTTGGGGTGTGCCATCAACCAAAATTGGCACCACTACTGATTACTATGAGATGGAAACAATCAAGTCCACTTTTGTAGTGCAGACATGTAACTACTCCAGCGATAATATGCTGCATTATTGCACAATACATGCACATGCAGCTAGTTAATGCACCTGGAATGAATGATACACGCAGCTAGTTAAAGCGCTTTTACTTGCACTAGTTACATTACACAATATAATATTTCTACAGTCCTTTTGAATTTGTGAACTTTATTTTTGGGTTATAGGAGTGACATTTGTTGGCTCAACTACGACGCAAATACAATGGTTTCACTATTATAATGAGAATGTTCTCTCTTAGTGTAATTTTGTATGAGAGAAACTCCCAGGGTAATTGTTAGGGTGCTACCTTTTGAGATAATTGATTTCCATGAAAATTCATAATTTTTTAACATAACACTTGGCATGGATATTTGAGAATTCCATATAAAAGTTCATGTAATTTTAATTGTGCAAGTCCCTAGTATCATTTATCTTAAGAAAGCATAGGTTTTTGCAATCAAAAGAATATTTAAAGATCAATTAGTGATTCTGAAATTCATTGTACTAATTCCAAGGAAAATAGTACTCTTGTTAAAAATGAAAGAAAGACGCACTCAAATTCCTGGACTTTTTCATTGTCCTGACACAATATACCATATATCCCATGATCTCATCGGCAAAATGGGTATTATTGATATGCATCAATGCATGATAGTGAGATACTTGTCTATTGATATGCATGTACACAAGTTTAATCAATTTTAGAAACTATTAATTATTACTCACATACATGAAGTTATTTACATGCATGTTGGTGGAGCCCTTGTCAATTGCCAAGTCACACACCCACTAGCAATTAGCATTTGCCGGACTCCCTCTGTCCAAATATATACTCCTCCTTTCCGATTTATAGGGCTTATCTCAAAACTTTCGTTTTCCCTTTGTATAAGTCTCATTTCTATTGCTTCATAGCACACGATCCTATATCGAGGTGCATTAAATCACTGCATGCAAGGATTAGAAGAAAACTCACCAATGCATGTATAAGTTCTTAGTTATTTATTGGTAATGAATGCATGCATTGAAATTAATGCTTTGGTAAACACAATTGCTTGAGGAAAACCAGAGCACATTAATTGAGTACTTTTGTAAACTACCAAAATTATTCCACCTCTCATCATTTACCTTGGTTGGTGAGATTTTTGAGTTGAGCCCTATAAACCGGAAAGGAGGGAGTAGAGCCTAATACATTTTTTGAGCTAACCTTTGACCAAGTGTTAGAACAATAATATATGGCGTGCATGTTACGCAAAGCATATCATCAAATTTGTATATGAAAGGAGTTTCTAATATGATATAATTTTTATATCATACATCCCATATGCTAATAATTTTATCAATGGTTAAAGGCTACCCAACAAAACTTCTTAGGCCATATATATCTCTCTGCGTGTGTGCGCGCGTGTGTGTATATCTATGTATATAAGAAATGCATCTTCAAATACAAGTTGGGAGCTATGCATCTCCCATGAATGCACTTAATTGTTTTGTCTCCCAACTGAATTTTATTGTTGGGGTCTATACTTTTTTTTTCTCTAACTTACCAGAAACTTGCAACTGACACAAAAAGTTACTAAAAGAGGACTTTAAATCGTTCATTCTGAATAACATCAGGCGTAATAGAATAACCATTTACATTATTTTGACAAAATGTATGAATTATCAGCTTGCTCTCTTACCATTTTTCTTTAGTTGGTTGTATCTTGTCTGGGTTTTATTACAAGCTAAAAATTTAGGAAATGTTATATGGCTGACATTCACTTTGAATGTTTTCCCAGCGAACTACCTGAGAACCGTTGGATTTGGAGGTACACATCTTAACGCATAGTGCTTGCCACCTAAGCGTCCAACAGTCATTCGCTCTAGACAAAAACCAGTGAACGATGCGACGTTACTCACCTACTCGCTCCCCTCTTCCTCATTTAGCTTTTAATTCACACCAAGAGAGTGAGATGGCACAGAGGAGAGAGAGGACCCCGGCGATCGGGTCGCTGTCTCGCCGACGACTTAACTCGGCGACTACACCTTTCTATGGTGCCCCTGGTCGACAGTGATGCCGTCCCTGCACCCCAGCGACCTCGTTTCTAGCGACTTCTATTATTCTGCGCCCGGCAATCCCCATTCCCTGTCTTTTGCAACACTAGGAGTCTTCTGTGTGCAGTGTGCTCATCGACACCGGCCACACCGTGGCGACCACATCTGCATCCACTTCCCCAACGCTCAACCTCCTTGAGGATGCATAGATCGACGAGCCGTGCCACGGCGGTCGCATCTGCGTCTGTGGCTCTCTGCCAATACCTGCACACTCCTTCACAAGCAAGAGCTCGGCCCCTCAAAGACGTGCTAGCTCCTCGTTAATTCATACATATCATGGCTTTTTTCATTGTATGGCACTTTTCTTTGTTGAGCTTACTATGGCATTGTTTACATTCATGGCAAATTGTTTTATATTGACCATGGCAGTTTATTATAACATACCATGGCAATTTTTATATGTATCTTGCCATGGCAATTTTGTTTCAGTGGTGAAAAATATTTGTGTACATCGCATTTTAATTTCACAAACCATGGCATTTTTAATATGCACCCGCGATAGCATTTTTTGTCAGATTTTGTATTTTCTTTGTTCATTTGATTTGCCGCAGCAAGTTTAATATGCATATACCATGCAAGAGTATATTTTTTAACCATGGCATTTCTGTAAAACTAAGATGCCATTTTTCATAATCTTTGTGTACTTAAAAACATGTCATTGCTCCCTCAAAAACATGGCAATTGTTTTATGATATCATGGAATTTTCCATTCATGTTTATGCCATGGCATGTTTATATTAAGATCATGTCATTTTATATTTTTTAAGAGCATGACACTTTATTAAGAGCATGTGAAAATTTTCATCTATAGCATGATAATTATTTATTGGCATTACTTTTTCATTTTTGAAAATACAAGCATGGCTTTTTAAAATAATTTTTGCATCATGGCATTCTTATTTTTAATGTCATGGAGTTTTCCTTATATTGATCATGGCAATTTCATATATTTTATCTTTTCTAAAATTTTCCATGTATGATTTCCAGACAATGGCACTTTTAGCTAAAATACTGTTTTGTCTTCACTTTGGCAAACTAGCACTTTTTGATATACATATCAGGAAAAACACATATCTTTTTATGCGTTCTTTTGGAATAAAAAACTGAGGATCGCATTTTTTATATTTGCATCATGTTGGTTTCTTTGAATTTTTTCTTTTTTTTTCTTCTTCTCTGGGACGATAGGCCTACTACCTTCTATAAGGGCTATATAACCTGGGCGTTTTTTCGCCTTTGTTTTCCTCCTGCACGTGACGCTTCATTAGCGACAGATTACGTTAGGTTTGCATCTCGGGGGTTTGCACTGGGGAGGATCCTGCAGTGAACCTTTTCATTCACCGGTTCCTACCATACTTAGCGATCAAACCGTTCGTTGCACCCTTCCCCATGGGGAACGTTCCCAGATATTAGGGTCGTTATACTATTGTCCTACTCCAATCCCCATCCTCACATCATTGTTCCCTTTGACTTCTCGGGTAGTTTCTATGGGGAGAGGTGTTTAAATTTGATTCCGAAAAGTGAGTGGGGCTTTAATTTTACATGTTTTGCCTCAAATTTTGGACCGAAATATGGGTTGCTGAAATGGGCCTTGGGCCTTGGCTAGTAATAACCGGGCCAGTTTTCAAGCCCGGGCATAGTCTACCATCTTAGCGTTACTCAAAAGAAAAAGGGGAGCAACTAATTAACGAGCGCTCCTTTAGGAGCCTCGCAACGATCAGCGTCACTTGGCACGCTCTCAGTCATTTGCCACGTGTGTCACTCTGGGCACTCCTTCCGGATTTTGTTTTTTTATTTTTCCACACGCGTTTTTGGCTTTTTAAATGGTTTTTTCGGGGTTTTTTTTTGACGTTTTGGTTTTCCACCGGTCTTCCCTAACTTTTCGACCAAAAAAATATTTTTTGCGCAAAAAAACGCTTTTTTCGTGAGAGTCACGGTTTTGTTTTCGCGGAAGGCACGGTTGTGCTTTTGCGAGAGGCACGGTCGTGCCTCTTGGAAACGAAAAAAAATGCATTTTCTGTTTTTTTTTTCTTTTCGCGAGAGGCACGGTTTTGCTTCCGTGAGAGGCACGGTTGTGCTATCGCGAGAGTCACGGCCGTGCCTCTTCGAAACGAAAAAAAAACACGTTTTCTGTTTTTTTCTTTCGCCAGAGGCACGGTTTTGCTTCCAAGAGAGGCACGGTTGTGCTTTCGCGAGAGTCACGATCGTGCCTTCTCGGAAACGAAAAAAAACACATTTTCTGTTTTTTTTTTTGCGAGAGGCACGGTTTTGCTTCCGCTTTCGTCAGAGGCACGAGCTTGCCTCTTTCGGAAAGGAAAAAAATCCGTGCTCCCGGTTCGGTTTTTTCATCTGATTTTTTTCGTGAAAAAAAGTTCGTCAAAACCTATCAATATTGGATCTGGTTTTGAAGATCCCGACGCGAGGAATCCAACGGCGAAAGCGGTTCGAGATTTGGACGCACGGTTTAAGAGATAAAATGTTTTGAATAAACGGATCTACGAAAAAAAGGAAAAACTCCCAGGTTGCGACATGTGACGCACATGCAGCACGTCACTTGTCGCAGCCTGGGGAAGTTGGAGTGATCTCTACAAGGAGTACTCCTTAATTAGTGATTTCAAAGAAAAAGTCTACCATCTTAGCATAAAATCTGTTGAAAATAACAGGAGCAGCATTTGTACTGGCAAATTAAGCGTGCGCGCTCAGTGTGGCAATGGGAGCAACTCTTAGGGAGAGACATACTGTGTGGTGTGGCCGCTCTGAAATGCCCCTCATGAGAGAAGCTGCATCAATCTGAGGATCTGGAGGACCCTCTGAAGATGTCTCACACACTCTCTTAGCTTAGCGTTGCTGATTCTTCAGCTTTTCCCATCTGTAACATATCCATCCATCAGCTGGCTTGGTGAAAGCTGTCATGCCGTGGCAAAACAACCGAGTCCAATTACATGCTGCAGCAGGGTTGGGTTTACCATCAGTCCCGTTACAACAGTTTCGCCATGTTTCCGACTTCAGTTACCCAGGTCCATCGTCATGTCTTTTATAGTTGAGAAGAAGACAAAAAAAAAAAAACGAATTGCAGTTAAACAGCCACAGTTGTCGATTGACTGGAGCAGCTAATTTCATTGTGACGTTCAGTTAGGGAGCGAACATCAACATCGATGTTACGGTAAACTGAGGCTATAAGTAGCACAAAAACAAGAACAACAAACACATGGCCACATCCAAGTGAATTCTGTAGATTGTCACGCGCCATCTTGCCATATAGGAGATCACGTCTATCTGCGAGCTATGAAACCGCCATCACTTTGAGCTCCCAAAGCTCATCTGATGACCGACATCCAGTTCTTAGGCAGAGAGCACTAATATCCATGTTACAGTAACCGAAACTAAACGTAGCATGAAAACAAAAAGAGCAGGCTAGGGTGAACCAACAAACTAGGTGCACACTGCCATCCCAGTGAAAAAACGAGTAACAAAAAGGAAAGAAACACGAAACTTTGCCACCTCTAATTCATGTATCTTATAGATTTGCTAATACACAATCACCTAAAACATTAAGCTCCAGTCAATCATCTCACGGTGAGATTCTCCTCCATAAGATTTGCTTTGAAATTACACGAGGATCTAGGTGTGGTGGAGATTGACTGAAATAAACAAGATTTTTTGGTTGCCTGTGCAACGATAAGAACTCCCTGATCTTATGAGTTGATTTCAGATAGAACAGATTGTGAGCACAAGCTGTTATTATTATATAGAGCGGTGAGCTCACAATATGTTCTTATTATTTAGAGCAGTGGCTCATGATCTTGTACGTGACCTTACCAGTAATTTAGGGTTTCGAAACAACATCTCAAGATAAAATAATATATGTGAGGATGGCCAAAATAAAACTTTCTGCCTCCTTATACCTATCAGAAGAAAGTGTACAGGATGAGCTGTGCTTGACATGAATGAAGAAATTTTCTCAAGGTGAAACAATCTAAATTAAACTGATTCTACACTTGTAATCCTTCTGCATTACCTTGACCATCAAAGCTACTCCAAAATAATTATCGTGATCCTTTTTTTAGCAATTCCATCAGGACTCATGCATATGCTACTCATAATGTGCAGGATATTTTTTTTCTTACCAACCTCAATCGCTTAAAATGGCAATTGGAACAAACAAGACAAGAAAACACAATGATGTTCCCAAGCTTGCTTAGTTTTCCCACAAGCACAATAAAATAAACACTACTAAATCACGTAACAAGAATTATCAATTGAAATCAAGCATTAGACAAGCTGTGTGAAGATTACAAAGGGAGGAAGCTAACAAGGATCTGATAGAAATTTTACCACTTCATACTGCCCGTGAAGACAACAACGATGGTGGGAAGTTGGTATATACGTGTGTCCCATACATAGGCGAAAATTGTTTCGCACAAACCCTCTGAAGCTGCAACGTCTTGGCGTCCATTGAGAAATATTCATCAACACTTAAACTATCTACAGATGATGCCGCTTTCCTTGTCAAGAGCAAGTGCCTCTCCGTTGCAGCATAGATAAAATATTTGTATCCGGAATCTAGTGAGATTGTCTTCTCCATCTGCCACTGGATAGGTCTCTCGTCTTTCTCTCGCGCAATGGCATAGCTGAGATGAGATGCAAATCCACCAACTAATCCAAAAACTCCAAGCCTGCCTTCCCCTGCCTCCACAATGGCTACAACTTTTGTACTCGAATCTCCGGGTGTGAGAACAGCAATGTTAAACTCCATCCTCTGGATGTCAAGCACCAACAACTTTTCACTCCTGATTATCACCCAGTCCCAGTAGAAGCAGCCATAAGCACAATGGCGCCTGAGAAAAGAAGGGTGGAGCTGTGGCATCATGGACAAGTCGTCGTTGTTAAGGGCCAAATCACTCCAACTCTTGGATGCTGCGGCTTGCCATATTCCAGTGCTCGAAGAGAAGATGAAAGCAGTCAGCTTAGTTTGGCAATGAGCCATCCAGATGACTTTGAATGCTGTCTCTTCTGCCTCACCGAGGGGAACGAGGAAATGCTTGCACTGGGATCTGCTGTAATTGGGGACCTAGAGCTCAACCAAATGGGCTAGGTCGTCAGGTACTGGGGGAAGCAAGACGTAGCGACGGTGCAAGGGATCGCATACCGCGAGCTCCCGGGAGACTTGGGGCTCCTCGCCGTTTTGGGGCTCGCGATTGAGGAGGACGCGGCCGTCGCGGCAGTCCTGGATAGTCCAGCGGCAGTGGGAGGGGAGGAAGGAGAATGAAAAGTCGGCGGCGAGGGCGAGCACGGATGGGTGAGGTGGCACGGCAGGATGGAACCCGTCGCACTCGAGGAAGCCGAGGAATGGTGGTTCGTGGAGGCGAGGAGGAATCGGTGGCGAAGCGGCGCTGGCGAGGTCGTCTGGGCGCATAACCGGAGGAATCGTTCGGTGGCGATTGACGTATCCTTCATGAGATCAAAAGCGGAGAATCGGAGGCAGTCGTCCGGGCGCTGGCGGAGGAGGATCTCGGTCAAGAGGTGGTCGGGGAGATCCGTGAGAGGCGACGCCATTTTCTTCTTGCTGGTCGCCATTGACGTGGAGTGGGCAAAGCGGTTGGGGGAACCGGGCTCTAGGACGGCGAGGGAGGTAGAACCGGCCGTCGAAGGGTGGAGGAACGAGCCGCCGGGATATCCTTCGCGAGATCAAAAGCGGAGAATCTGTCTAGAACCCTCGGCTGCGGTGCTATTGGGGTTGGGAGAGTTTTCAGGCCCGGCATCTAAATAGAGAAATCACGGGTAGGGGACCTGCATGTAATCCTCAAGGACCTGCATGCAACCGGAAGTCGACAGAGGGTCCCGCCTTCACATGCGTGGCTCCCGCCTGAGCACCATGATGTTAAAATTAATGTAGATGCGGGCTTTTCGAAGGTCGGCGACCGCGCAGCTGCAGCAGCGGTATGCAGGGACAAAGGAGGAAACTATTTGGGCGCCTCGGCAATCATCTACGATGGCCGCCTCGACCCAACCATCCTCGAAGCACAGGCATGCTTTGAGGCACTCTCCCTTGCCTCGGACCTGTAGGTTCAATCGCTTTGTGTGGCTTCAGACTGCCTGGAGGTAATAAGGAACATCCAAGATGCAGTCCCTTGTCTTTGCTACCCTACAGGATATCAAGCATGAAAGGAGCCACTTTGTAGATGTCAAGTTTCTTCATGAAAACAGGAAGCACAACGGAGAAGCACATGCTTTAGCAAAGGCAGCTGCCTCTCTTAGCACCGGGCGCCATGTGTGGCTTAGTACTTTGCCCGATATAATCTGTATCCCCATGTGTTTGAACTTCTAATAAAGGGTACAGTTGCTCAAAAAAAAGTCGTCCAGCTTTGTCTAAAAAGAGAAACTAGTCGTCCAGCTGATTAAAAAAACTTTCTCAAAAAAAAAAAGCTGATTAAAAACAAACAAAAAAACTGAGTCACCTCAGAACACTCGAGTTTCTCAGAAAAAAAATTGTTTAGAGTTTGGATGCGATCCATGATGCTTCGCTCCATGGATGGGTTATTGTTTAGAGTTTCATTCCCTTATACTCCCATGATTCGTTTTTATTCTTCATATAAGATTTGTCTGAAGTCAAATTGTGTAAAGTTTGATCAACTTTACAGAAAAAAATATCAACGTTCACAATATAAAATCAATATCATTAGTTGTGTCATGAATTTAATTTTCATATTGTATAACTTTAGTAGTACAGATATTGATATTTTCTCATATAAAAATGGTCAAAGTTTACAAAGTTTTACTTGAGACAAATCTTATATACGGAGCAGGAGTGGCTCCCCATCTCCTGCTGCTCCCAGCCCAGGCGCAAGCAGGGTGACGACGCCCTCCACTGCGGCCCTGCCTGCGGCGGCGGCTGCAGCGGGTGGCCCTCCAACTATATACGGAATAAAACAGGTCGCAAGGAGGACTTCAAAATATGTACAAAATACCTTAATTCAAAGAACAAAATAAATAATGCTCCCTCGGTCTTAAAATAAATGACCCAACTTTGTACTAACTTTTGTACAAAGTTGAGTCATTTATTTTGAGACAAAGAGAGTACCTAGCAATTGACGTATTTGGACTAATCACTTCATAAGATCGAAGGAAAGAGACCCATGGAGCACCATCGGCCTCGAAGACTGTTTCACCACAAGCGTGAGCCGTGGCACACAATCCACCCCACTTGACTCATGGATGCCTTCCACCATCAGGCTCTCAAACAACCGGCGCTCGGCGCAGGCCGCAGAGCAGAAGCTTGCGACAACGCGACGATGTGTGGCCCGCAACCCCGACAAGGTCTCTTTCTCCTGCACAACCCCGACCGGCGCATTGGCTGCTAACGATAGAGGCATCGAACAATATAGCTCAGTTTCTCTGATCGAGGCGAGCCGTGACAACTTCTTCTCCGGTGAGGCCCTCCTGCGGCGTAGCTACCAATGGTGAAGGCGGTGCACGGGTCTTCGCGGCCACCGATGGTGGCTCCCCATCTCCTGCTGCTCTTGGCCCAGGCGCAAGCAGCGTGACGACGCCCTCCACTACGGCCCTGCCTGCGGCGGCGGCTGCAGCGGGTGGCCCTCCAATGAAGAGCAATGGTGGCGTCCTATGGTTACCCGTAGCCACGGCTCCGGTTGCATATCTGCCATGGCCCCCGCCCTCGACTAGGGCATGTGTAGATGTTCAAGTGTGGATTGGGGACAAAAGTTGGTTATACCAAGAGGGCTTCCTGAAAATGCACCATAGGGAGAAGGGAGAGCTTTAATGATGAAAGAATAAGTATGCATAAGAACACCAAAGGTAGTTAAACATGATCGTTCTCAAACCTACAATAGTCTTGTCTTAAAAAAGAATGTGCTATCCCTGAATGGCTACTGCACCATACATTTCAGGGCCTTGTTTGGTACAGAATGGAGGATGATGTGGCCCCCACATTTTTGATCCGACGGCACATATTCAAGATTCTAGGTTTCCAAATGAATATCAGTTTTCATCATATAGATTCCCCGTCGTTTCCATTGACTGGGCTGGCTCCCGTGTGTTCAGGGCTTTCTACACTTGCAGAAGATCTCTAGATCAACACACAATGAAAAGTTGAAGAACAATCTACAACGAGCACTGTTGTGCAAAGTGGACACATCACATGGGTTAGGCTAGCTATAGTCCTGGTGATAGCAAAATAGAACCATAAATGGATGGGCATTTTAAGTTAAAGGCCAGTCTCCGCCCTTGTTCGGGCAAGAAACGACCGGCCGGTTGAGAGTTATCCATTGGTTCGAGTAATGCATTACCTTCAGCGAAGTTTCCAAGTTACCATTTTAAGCCAAAGGCACAGCCACGAGCCTGCCTCACCCGTTTGCACAAACTAGGCAAAAATGTCACGTTCCATCGGTCCACCACCAGCAAACCCAAACCCAAACCCAAATGAATGGCGCGTGAAGTGGAGGAGTGCTCGAAATTGAAGAGGGGACTGCCACATGCTGCTTCATACTGTATTTGGGGAGGAGGAAACTTCGTGGAAGATGAAGCCTCAAGCTCACATCGCATCCCATGTCATCAAGTTTACTGAAGGTTAACACACGCACACACAGACACGATCCTCGTGGCTGCCGTCATCGTCGAGGAACTGAACCGTACCGGGGGGAATGCAGCATCCCGGAAGTTGCTACTTGCTAGATTGGCGATGCATATATACGAAGGCCCCCGGCCACTCTCTCACACCACTTACGTACCTAGGGTGTCTCCAAGCAGAGCCCGGTCGTCTGCAACTACGGTCTTGGACGGCCGGCGGCAAATCGTACTGGTCCGACATCCGTCGCGGGGAGCCAGCCGCCGGCACAGCGGACCGGAGGCTCTGAGCGCGGTTGCAGCCTGCAGGTACGTTACTCACCCGGTCTCTATCCAGAGTTAATCAGTAATACGTACGTACAACCAGTATGGAATGGATACATATGTAGGTGTAGATCAGAGAGGAACTTCTTCATTTACCTTGTGCTAGTAATTGACCTGATTGCTAGCTAGCTGGATTGGATTTTATTTGTGTACTGTAGCTTAATTACCTTGTGGCTAGCTACTTTGTGGTACAATAGTTTGCATTGCAGTGTACTGCCATCCTGACATGATTGACTCTGCATACACATCTATTACTATTTTTTTTCACTCGGAGACCTCCGCCATGAGGCAGGAAGAGCAGTGAGCTCCACGGCGGCAACTCCAAGTGATAGATTGAGATATTGGAGAAGTAATTGTTGTATTGATCGGGGCCTCAAGGGCTGTTTATATAGATTACAAAGCTTGGACTCCAAGACTAGACTAATAGAGATAGATTACAATACGAATAGACTTATACTCTAAGATCCCCCTCTGTCTCAACGTCAGGTGAAACAATGTTGAGACTGGAGCGTATGTCGGTGAACGATGCAGTCGGGAGTTCTTTGGTAAAAATGTCAGCAAATTGGGCACTTGTAAAACATGAAGAACGAACCTCACCAAGAGCCACCTTTTCACGAACAAAGTGAATGTCAATCTCAATGTGCTTTGTGCGACGATGTTGAACTGGATTGGAAGCCATGTAGACTGCAAAGATGTTATCACAGTAAACAATGGTAGCACGTGGGAGCGGACGATGAAGTTCAACAAGAAGCTGTCGTAGCCACACCGCCTCGGCCACAGCGTGAGCAACCGCCCTATACTCAGCCTCAGCAGAAGACTTGGAAACTGTTACCTGCCTTTTAGAACACCAAGAAACAAGATTATCACCTAAATAAACGCAAAATCCGGATGTAGATCGTCGAGTATCTGGACAACCTGCCCAGTCTGCATCAGAATAAACTGTCAAGCTTGTAGGTGAAGAAGAATTAATAAGGAGACCGTGATCAAGAGTGCCTTTTAAATAGCGGAGAATGTGTCTGACATGAGCCAGATGAGGAGCACGAGGATCATGCATAAAGATACAGGCTTGCTGAACAGAATAGGAGATTTCAGGACGAGTAAGCGTGGCATATTGAAGAGCGCAAGTGATGCTACGATATAAAGTAGGATCAGAAAGAGGATCACCATCAGCCGACAGTTTAGCACCAACATCGGCTGGAGTACGAGAGGGTTGACAATCAGACATACCAGAACGAGAAAGCAAGTCCAAAATGTATGATCGTTGAGAAAGAAAGAGGGAAGATGTTGTGCGAGAAACATGAATACCTAGAAAATGATGAAGAGGACCAAGATCTGTCATGGAAAACTCCCGATTGAGAATCAGAACTAGCCGTGAGAATGATATCATCAACATAAAGCAAGAGGTAGGCAGTGTGAGTAGGAGACTGATAAACAAAGAGAGAAGAATCGGATTTGGAGGGAATAAAGCCTATGGTTTGAATAAAAGTAGCAAAGCATTGAAACCATGCACGAGGAGCTTGTTTAAGGCCATAAAGAAATTTGTGGAGGAGACAAACAAAATTTGGAGAGGAGGGATTCTCAAAACCAGAGGGTTGCTGACAATAAACAGTTTCATTGAGAGTGCCATGAAGAAAAGCATTTTTAACATCAAGTTGATGAATAGGCCAAGAAGAGGAAACAACAAGAATAAGAACAACATGAATAGTGTTTGGTTTAACAACAGGAGAAAAAGTCTCATCAAAGTCAATACCATGCTGCTGGGAGAAACCACGACACACCCAATGAGCTTTGTAACGAGCGAGACTGCCATCGGAATGAAATTTATGACGAAAAACCCATTTGCCAGAAACATTGTTAACACCAGAAGGTTTGGGAACAAGAGTCCATGTATTATTTTGCTGAAGAGCTTCAAATTCATCACGCATAGCGGAAAGCCAGAGAGGGTCAAGAAGAACTCGCTTATAACTGGTTGGAATAGGAGAGATGGCTGGGGTGGCGGTAAGATTGAGACGTTTGGTGGGGAGAAGAAATCCTCGTTTTCCACGGGTGCACATGACATGATCATTGGTGAGCGGTGGTATAAGAACGGCATTGGGTGGCAGTGGGTTTTCGGTTGAAGAAGACGGTGAGGAAGAAGAATCAGAGGTGGTGGGTGTCGAGGTGGTTGCCGTGGTAGGATGTGGTGAGGGAAAGACGGCTGGGGTAGAGGATGCAGTTGCGGGAGAGGTGGGGGACGGGGCAGGAGGGTGGCTGACGGTGGGCGATTCCGGCGGAGAGAGGAACAAGATTCCATGGCAGCAGAGATGACCGAAGGAAGAACTAGGGAAGGGGTTTTGGTGGTGGCGGATTGTGGTGGAATTGGTTTTGTGGTTGTAGTGACATAAAAAGGAAAAGTATTTTCATCGAATGTGACATGACGACATGACGAGAGAGAATGATACGACCAGAAGATGGATCGAAACAACGATATCCTTTGTGATCATCAGAAAGACCAAGGTGAATGCAAGGTAATGAGCGTGGTTCTAGTTTGTTGGAGGCGGTAGAGGCGATGTTGGGAAAGCATAGACAGACAAAAACACGCAGAAAAGAATAGTCAGGGTGGGAGAGAAAAAGAGATTGGAAAGGCGAATAAAGAGGGTAAGTTTTAGTTGGTCGAATATTAAGAAGTAGTGTAGCGGTGCCAAGGGCTTCAACCCAAAAATGGGAAGGAAGAGAATGTGACGCCCGGATAACTAAGCTACAGTAACCCACTCCTAATGATGCCATGTCACCTCAGTTACTGTTGTTAATCTTCCGATGATTCAAATCCCGTTCAAAATTCAAAATTGTAATAAAGTCAAACAATAAAAGTGTTCAGGAGATGCCATATTTTACATAAGTCAATATGGTGTAATAGACACAACTTTATAAAATGCCTAAGTATTTTAAAATGAGTAAAAACAGAAAAAGGAAAAGAAATAAAAGAAAGGAAAATACAAAAAAGGAAAAACAAAAAACTAAAACAAAAAAAGAAAAGAGAAGAAGGGAGAAACCCCGTGCCCCTTGGGCTTCGGCCCACCAGGCCGCAAACCACCGGGCCGCCAGCCGCCCACCCCCGCCTTAACCTCCCCACTCCCCCACCGCCACCGACAACCATCCACTCGCCCCCGCCTTTCTCCTCCCCCCCGATCAATCGGGATCGGGCGACGCCCGCGCGCCCGTCCCCATCGCCACACCGCCGCCACGCGCGACGAACCCTCCTCGCGCCCGTGCCACGCCCCCCTCACCAGACCCAGACGCCTCTCTCCCCTTCCCGTCCGAACGGGCAGAGGGCCCGCCGATCCGCCCGACTCCACCGCCAAGACATCGCGGAGCTGGCCTGCCGACCTCGACCTCGCCGTGGCCTCCTCGTCCCCTCCCCGACTCGCCGAACCGATCCGCCGCCGCCCGGAGCTCCACGCGCCTCCTCCTCCTCGCCGGTCCTCCCCAACCTCCCCCGAGCCCGCTGCCCCGTGCCCTACGCTCCCTCGGTGAGGACCCCGGTCCTCCTCCTCCTCCCCGTCCCTTCTCGCCGGCCACCACTCGCCATGGCCGAGGCTCGCCACGCCCGCGCCGTTCGCCGCCTCAGCCGGTGCCCCGCTGCTGCGGTGGCCCCGTGCTCCCCCGCCTCCGTCGGCCGCCCGGTCCCCACCGCGTCTGCCTCCTCCCGCTTCCCTTGTCGGCGCCCGCCGACCACGGCCTTGCCCGCCCTCCTCGCCCGGCGATTTGGCGACTTGCCATCGGCGCCAGAACGCCTGACCCGCCCGAAGGCGGCCGAACCTCGCTAGGACCCCACATGCCTATGACAGGGGCCCCACCCTGTAACGTTTAAAAAAGAGAAAAGGAATTAAAAAGTAAATAAATATATTAAATAAATAAATAAATAAATAAATAATAACTAAAATAATTAAAATATTAATTAATTAATTAACTAATTAATTAAGTTAATTAATCTGATTAGATTAACCTAATCACTAATTAAATTAACTAATCTGTAATTAAACTAAGCAGAGAATGACAGTGGGTCCCATCGACCCACACGTCAAAGTTGACCAGGTCAATGGTCAACGTTGACTGCTGACATCACCCTGATGTCATGCTGACGTCAACATTTACTATTCTGGATAATGTTGGATTAAATAATTAATTAAATTCCAGAAATTAATAAAATCTTTAGAAAATCATATATTTTAATCCATAACTCGGATTAAAATATTTTCAACATGAAAGTTGCTCAGAACGACGAGACGAATCCGGATACGCAGCCCGTTCGTCCGCCACACACCCCTAACCTATCGAACTCGCAACTTTCCCCCGCCTCCTCTCCTCAAAACACGAAACACCGGGATATTTTCCGGATGTTTCTTAACCGCATCACCTCATACCACGTTAGGTCGGGCCTAGCATCGTTACTTGTCTTGTCATGCATCGATATGCATCTGTTTACATGGTATTCATTGTTTCTTCCCCTCTTCTCTCCGTAGACTACGAGACCGACGCTGCTGCCCCCGGTTTGACTACGGAGTTGACGACCCTCTCTCTTGCCAGAGCAACCAGGCAAGCCCCCCCTTGATCACCAGATATCGCCTATTCTACTCTATCTGCTTGCATTAGAGTAGTGTAGCATGTTATTGCTTTCTCGTTATACCTATCTGATGCATAGCCTGTCCTTGTTACTCTCATGTTGTTACCTTTACCGCAATCCTACATGCTTAGTATAGGATGCTAGTATATTCATCTGTGGCCCTACATTCTTGTCCGTCTGCTGTGCTATATTATCGGGCCGTGATCACTCGGGAGGTGATCACGGGTATATACTATATACTTTATACATGATACATGTGGAGACTAAAGTCGGTCGGCCGGTGGAGCACCCATGAGTGGACCTTGGGCGGAGCGACAGGCAGGTTGAGACCGCCTAGGAGAGAGGTGGGCCTGGCCTGTTCGGCGCTCATGGATACTTAACACGCTTAACGAGATCTTGGTATTTTATCTGAGTTGGCTACGAGCCTATACGCACTAACCAACTACGTGGGAAAGATATGGGCACTCGGCATCGTGGTATCAGCCGAAGCACTTCGTGACGCCAGCGACTGAGTGGCGCGCGCCGGATTGGAACGTAAGCCTGCTCTTGTATTAAGGGGGCTAGTTCTGCTTCCGGCCGCATATGCAACGTGCAGGTGTGCTCGGGGCGATGGGCCCAGACCCCTGCGCGCTTAGGTTTAGACCGGCGTGCTGGCCTCTCTCTTGAGCCTAGGTGGGGCTGCGACGTGTTGATCTTCCGCGGCCGGGCATGACCCAGGAAAGTGTGTCCGGCCAAATGGGATCAAACGTGTTGGGTAAGTTGGTGCACCCTGCAGGAAGTTAATCTATTCGAATAGCCGTGATCTTCGTAACAGGGCGACTTGGAGTTGTACCTTGACCTTATGATAACTAGAACCGGATACTTAATAAAACACACCTTCCAAGTGCCGATACAACCGGTGGTCGCTCTCTCTCGAGGCAACGAGGAGGGATCGCCGGTAGGATTATTGCTATGTGATGTTACTTGGAGGACTTCAACCTACCCTCTACTACTGTTGCAAGACGAAGGTGACGAGCGTAGTCTTCGATAAGACTAGCTATCCCCCTCTTATTCTGGCATTCTGCAGTTCAGTCCATTGATATGGCCCTTTACACATATATCCATGCATATGTAGTGTAGCTCCTTGCTTGCGAGTACTTTGGATGAGTACTCACGGTTGCCTTGTTCCCCTTTTCCCCTATCTCTACTCGGTTGCTGCGACCAGACGATGGAGCCCAGGAGCCAGACGCCACCGTCGATGACGACTACTACACCGGAGGTGCCTACTACTACGTGCAGCCCGCTGACGACGACCAGGAGTAGTTTAGGAGGATCCTAGGCAGGAGGCCTGCGCCTCTTTCGATCTGTATCCCAGTTTGTGCTAGCCATCTTATGGCAACTTGTTTAACTTATGTCTGTACTCAGATATTGTTGCTTCCGCTGACTTCGTCTATGATCGAGCACTTGTATTCGAGCCCTCGAGGCCCTGGCTTGTATTATGATGCTTGTATGACTTATTTATGTTTTAGAGTTGTGTTGTGATATCTTCCGTGAGTCCTCGATCTTAATCGTATACATTTGCGTGCATGATTAGTGTATGATTGAATCGGGGCGTCTGAGTTGGTATCGAGCCGATCGCTGTAGGAATCCCCCTTCCACACTCCTTGGCCGAAGTCGAGTCTAGACTTTACAAAACTTTTACTAACTTGGCTGTGTGGCCCATGGGCCCACATCGCCATTGGGTGGTATTAGGATCTTTTACTCCTCGATCTTTACTCTGGGACTCTGAGCTCTCTTCCATTCGGGTTAAATGATTTTGCTAAAAACAAAACTAACTATAGGTTCTCGCATGTACTTTCTCCCGGAGAGCCACTTGTTACCGATGATCGCCTGCTGCACCAGAAAATTCCGAAGATACTCTATGATGTGCTCTCGAGACTATGTGCCATCGCTTTTGCCATTCACTTCCATCGATAAATCCCTCCGGATAACTGCTTACACCTATCGTTCATATTGTCATCCCCAGTTGCTCTTGTTATTACAAGATGTCCTGAAATACTCTTCGATATTCCGAGAATTCTTTACGCTTACTGCCCTGCAGTTCCTTACTGCATGAATACCCCTACGGATAAATACTCGCGCTTGCCGAGTATCCGTTTGTCCAAAGTTGTTCATGTGTTTCACAAAAATACATTCAAATACTATTCGATCTTGCGAAAATCCTCTGGAGCCTTTGGCTCTTGAAATTCTTGCTTGCTCGCATTATGGTTAATCCCATAAGTCTCGTAGTCTTATTGACATTCCTTGTCATTATAATTTTTGGGTCTATTGACTCAATATGTTTGCAAATACACGCAATCATCATTGATCCTTATAAATTACCTTTCCGGCTGAGCTGCCATTCTTTTAGCTGGAATTGGTTCTCGACCAATCCAATTGTCGTTGATTGTACCCCTAAGTCTATTCAGCTTATCCATTCTTGATCAGAGCATTTGCTCCTGATCCCTTGATTTGAAAATCATAATTACTTTGCTAATTAAGCGTTGAACTATTCAGCTGTTCTACAAACCGATGCATTTGCAATCTTTCTTCCTCTGATTGGGTATCGATACTCATATCAGCCCATTGTGGATCGCCATATCCACTGTAGGATTATTATCCGATAGTGTCCTTCATATTAATCACTTTGTGAGTTCTTTCTCCGATACATAATGCCTTTGGTAAATTGTATCCTTTCCTTTTGTCAACCATGCTCTGCTTTCGAGCTGGTGATATTTACTCTTGAAGCTTATGGTATATGTTCGTAAGAAGCCCCGATGGGATTGAACCAACGCCTTCCCTCATTGGTGTGAACCCGAAAGATTTCACGAGTCATACTTATCTGGTATTGCACCAGGTAAAACTTTCAACAACTAATGTCATCTTCGAAATACGAGAGGTGAATGGAAGATTATGCATTTAGAAAGTGGGAGTCGACCTTGAACTTTGTGTTCATGCCCATGGACGCGATGTATATCCTATCATGGAAGCTTCTTGTAACAATAACTATTTCCTTGATAACTAACATATGGTATCTGTGAATTGATCCCTTGCAACCGTGGTTCCAACCATGATTGTTCTTCTTTGATTCCATTTCTCGGACAAGTTAAAACAATTGTCTCATATGGATCAATACACCAGTCCAACCTTAACTTTGATCTTGTGTCGAGTATTACCCCCCTGGTATCTCGAGATTATCATGGAACTCCATAACTTCTTATGAGTTCTTCATCAAGTGCTACCTTCCCACTGATTCCAATTTTTCACGGGCTCTGAGTTATTAAACACTCAAAGACACCGATAACTGAACCGAGTCCGCTCTACGGTTCAACAACTCTTCAGTAAGCTTCTATAAGTACGAGTTTGTACCCGATCACGCCATTCCTAGCCTGTTTGGCTATATCATTGTCGTGACGATTCTAACTGTGCTACCTGGTCCTTATTCTCGAGCACCAATTTGCGGCGATAGCTAAGCTTACGCCGATTTTCCTCGTCATACCCTTTCACCTTAAACAACAAGCTTGAGTTCGAGTTTGTGTCAGAATCTGTGGTTCCAATAACCTCTTGCTTCATCATTCCTTTGACTTGATGTCGTCATTGATTGACTACATCTGCTGAAATCTCTCGACAATTGTGTCGTGATCATCATCAACCTTATGAGCTCTTCCAAGAATTCAATTGAATTCATGATGGGTAATACCATCCTTCTCATCGACCACTTTATTGCCTTCCGCTCAACACAACTTGTTCGTGTTTGTGTAAACCTTGAGATCCCTGCTACCCAGCAGTTGATCTTCCTTACCTCGAAGTATTACCATCTCTTTTTATCAAGAATGTGGTGAGAATTTCACCACCTCTTAAGAATTCTTGATATCATAATACTTCTTGCCATCTTCGCTTCATTCCTTGGTCCCGTATTGTTTTCAACCGGAATACCGACAATGGAGCTATGACGTGTGAATTCAAAACTTCTAGCAACCCTATTGCTTTGAAGTGAATGGGCGATAGTTCATTCTAAGTCCTTCGCTAATTGAATCACCATTCTAACATTGGCCGTGCAACCCAACCCATATTTCGGGTGCACCGTTCAACCAATGTTTAATTATGTATGTTTTCCTCGAGCATATACCATTATATCATTTGATCTGACAAATGTTATCTCCTTAATCACATAATTGTGGAAATCCATCTTTTGTTAATCTCAATGAATTGCCGCTAATTCCATCAGCCACCTCCTCAACCTCTCGTTGGTTTACTGATGAACTCATGTTTCAGGAACCCGCTCCCATAGTTCATTTCCCGAGAATCTTGCAATGCCATTTCAACGATTTGTGTTGCGCCTTTTCTTCTCGGACATCCTGAGTCTGAGGTATCATGACACCAATTGGATCTGAATCTCGGTCAGATATGATGGTTGGGACAACTTTCCAAGAGTTATGATGTTGATCCTTTGATGACCCGGTAACATGACGTCATGCCTAGCACCCCCCCCCCCCCGGCTGGAGGACCTATCATTATAGTTTCCCTTTTAGCAAGGTTATCCATTCTTCCATGAGGAAATTGTAAGACTTATTCTATAAGTTATTCCTGATGAATCCTTTGTGTTTCCAAAGTCTGATCTTCACCTGATGACCATGTCAATGCTATCTCGAAGCATGTCGGTTGTACTTTGAATTTTCAACAAGAACATTTGAAGCCCAATGCTAAATGTTTCCTGCTCAATTATGCAAGCACCGTTGTACGGGTAATGTCATGAAATTTCTCTCCCCTACCTAAAGAGTTTTCTACATTATATTCTGTCATGGATATCATGCTCTGCTTGTCCTTGGGAAGGATATACCCTTGAAATATGTGTTTAAACACATTTTCCTTTCCATTGTTCTGTTTAATCTGATAATCTTATTTTCCTTTCCATTGGTTGGATTAACCTTTCTTGAGGTCTATATAATCTAAGCAGTATTATTCTCCTGCTCATGTAAGCACCTCGTGTTACAACACTGCCAGTAAGACCCTGTTACTATTGTTGGTGACATTTCGGTAACCACCGATGGACGAGAACTTTTTCGATTGGTCCGCCCCGTTCAACGAGCGGGAAAATGGTTCTCTTCGCCCCTCGCCCTTGGTATCGATGTTGTTGCCGACATAACTGACAGACTACCCTCTGACACGCCTTGCTATCATGGCCATGTAAGATGTTGGCCCCTTTTCTACTTTTAACCACATGGTGGGCCCATAACCCACAGTTCCACAGGATCGAAACCTGACTCTCCTGTACACCCCCTGTTCCCAAAGTTATTCCTTCCGAGGACTCGTACATAATTCACGAGCCACTTTCCGGAGATCATCAATTCTGTTATCGACACCGTACTTATTCTCGTTGCCTGAAACCCTCTCACCTTCCTCGACGAGGCATTGAGCGATTACCTGCTGCTTGAAACGTCTTATGGCACCTCCTTACTTTGCTCTCGATACTTTCTTAAGCTTCAATTCGAGAGTTACTTTTCGCCACCTGCCCTAATGTTATCTACGGATAAGCAACCGTGCAGAGTTCCGTTCTTCGAGTTACCCTTATCATTTTACGTAAATGCGATGGAGTTCGAAGAAAGGATGCCGACTTCATCATCATGACTCAAGCAGAGAAACGAAGACGTCAACTTAATTGATCGACCTCTTCAAGAAGAGCAACCTAGACTGGGAGAACTCGCTAGAATTTCGTAGCCAGAACCTCCCCCCTTAGTCCCCCACTTAAATCTCGGGACGAGATTTCTTGTAGTGGAGGAGAATTGTGACGCCCGGATAACTAAGCTACAGTAACCCACTCCTAATGATGCCATGTCACCTCAGTTACTGTTGTTAATCTCCCGATGATTCAAATCCCGTTCAAAATTCAAAATTGTAATAAAGTCAAACAATAAAAGTGTTCAGGAGATGCCATATTTTACATAAGTCAATATGGTGTAATAGACACAACTTTATAAAATGCCTAAGTATTTTAAAATGAGTAAAAACAGAAAAAGGAAAAGAAATAAAAGAAAGGAAAATACAAAAAAGGAAAAACTAAAAAACTAAAACAAAAAAAAGAAAAGAGAAGAAGGGAGAAACCCCCGCCTTGCCAGGCTTCGCCCACCAGCCGCCAGCCGCCCACCCCCCGCCTTAACCTCCCCACTCCCCCATCAGCCACCGACAGCCATCCACTCGCCCCCCACGCTTTCTCCTCCCCCACGATCCAATCGGGATCGGGCCGACGCCCGCGCCCGTCCCCATCGCTAATCCGCCGCCCGCGGCAGCCCCCCCTCCCTCGCGCGGTGCCACGCCCCCCCACCAGATCCCGACGCCTCTCTCCCTTCCCGTCCGGATCGGGCAGATGGCCCCGACCCCCTAACGACGCCCCCCAGCAGAGTCCCGCCCGGCTGCGCCCGCCAGATCCGCCCGACTCCACCGCCAGACATCGCGGAGCTGGCCTGCCGACCTCGACCTCGTCGTGGCCTCCTCGTCCCTCCCGACTCGCTGGACCGATCCGCCGCCCCCGAGCTCCACGCCTCCTCCTCCTCGCGGTCCTCCCCAACCTCCCCGAGCCCGCTGCCCGTGCCCTACGCTTCCTCGGTAAGGACCCCGGTCCTCCTCCTCATCCCCATCCCCTCTCGCCGGCCACCGCTTCGCCATGGCCGAGGCTCACACGCCAGCGCCGTTCGCCGCCTCACTGGGTGCCCACTGCTGCGGTGGCCCGTGCTCCCCGCCTCTCCGTCGGCCGCCCAGACCCGCGTCGTCTGCCTCGCCCTTCTTCCCTTGCCGGCGCCCGCGCCACGGCCTTGCCCTGCCCTCCTCGCCCGGCGATTTGGCGAACGCCACGGGCGAGGCGCCAGAACGCCTGACCCGCCCCGTAGCGGCCGATCCCGCTAGGACCCCCTGTGCCTATGACAGGGGGCCCCACCCCAGAACGTTTAAAAAAAAGAGAAAAGGAATTAAAAAATAAATAAATATTTTAAATAAATAAATAAATAATAACTAAAATAATTAAAATATTAATTAATTAATTAAGTAATTAATTAAGTTAATTAATCCTGATTAGATTAACCTAATCACTAATTAAATTAACTAATCTGTAATTAAACTAAACAGAGAATGACAGGTGGGTCCCACTGGACCCACACGTCAGGTTGACCAGGTCAATGGTCAACGTTGACTGCTGACATCACCCTGATGTCATGCTGACGTCAACATTTACTATTCTGGATAATGTTGGATTAAATAATTAATTAAATTCCAGAAATTAATAAAATCTTTAGAAAATCATATCTTTTAATCCGTAACTCGGATTAAAATATTTTCAACATGAAAGTTGCTCGAGCGGCGAGGCGAATCCGGATCGCAGCCCATTCGTCCGCCACACACCCCTAACCTATCGAACTCGCAACTTTCCCCTCCGGCTCCTCGGCGAAAACCACGAAACACCGGGATATTTTCCGGATGTTTCCCCTTAAAGCATCACCTCATACCACGTTAGGTCAGGCCTAGCATCGTTACTTGTCTTGTCATGCATCGATATGCATCTGTTTACATGGTATTCATTGTTTCTTCCCCCTCTTCTCTCCGGTAGACTACGAGACCGACGCTGCTGCTGCCCAGCTCGACTACGGTGTTGACGACCCCTCTCTCTTGCCAGAGCAACCAGGCAAGCCCCCCTCTTGATCACCAGATATCGCCTATTCTACTCTATACTGCTTGCATTAGAGTAGTGTAGCATGTTACTGCTTTCCGTTATACCTATCCCGATGCATAGCCTTGTCCTTGTTACTATCAAGTTGTTACCTTTACCGCAATCCTACATGCTTAGTATAGGATGCTAGTATATTCATCTGTGGCCCTACATTCTTGTCCGTCTCTTGTGCTATATTATCGGGCCGTGATCACTCGGGAGGTGATCACGGGTATATACTATATACTTTATACATGATACATGTGGAGACTAAAGTCGGGTCGGTGGTGGAGCACCCATGAGTGGACCTTGGGGCGGAGCGACAGGCAGGTTGAGACCGCCTAGGAGAGGTGGGCCTGGCCTGTTCGGCGTTCATGGATACTTAACACGCTTAACGAGATCTTGGTATTTGATCTGAGTTGGCTCGAGCCTATACGCACTAACCAACTCGTGGGAAAGATATGGGCACTCGGCGTCGTGGTATCAGCCGGCACTTCGTGACTCAACGATCGAGTGGCGCGCTACCGGATTGGAACGTAAGCCTGCTCTTGTATTAAGGGGCTAGTTCGCTTCGCCACAGACGCAACGTGCAGGTGTGCTCAGGCGATGGGCCCGACCCTGGCGCTTAGGTTTAGACCGCGCGTCTTGGCCTCTCTGTTGAGCCTAGGTGGGGCTGCGATGTGTTGATCTTCAGCGGCGGGCATGACCCAGAAAGTGTGTCCGCCAAATGGGATCAAACGTGTTGGGTAAGTTGGTGCACCCTGCAGGGAAGTTAATCTATTCAATAGCCGTGATCTTGATAACAGGACGACTTGTAGTTGTACCTTGACCTTATGATAACTAGAACCGGATACTTAATAAAACACACCCTTCCAAGTGCGGATACAACCGTGGTCGCTCTCTCGTGAGCAACGAGGAGGGATCGCCGGGTAGAATTATTGCTATGTGATGTTACTTGGAGGACTTCAACCTACTACTGTTGCAAGACGAAGGTGACCAGAAGCGTAGTCTTTGATAAGACTAGCTATCCCCCTCTTATTCTGGCATTCTGCAGTTCAGTCCACTGATATGGCCCTTTACACATATATCCATGCATATGTAGTGTAGCTCCTTGCTTAAGCAGTACTTTGGATGAGTACTCACGGTTGCCTTGTTCCCCTTTTCCCCTATCTCTACTCGGTTGCTGCGACTGCACGATGGAGCCCAGGGAGCAGACGCCACCGTCGATGGCGACTACTACACGGAGGTGCCTACTACTACGTGCAGCCCGCGACGACGACCGAGAGTAGTTTAGGAGGATCCTGCAGGAGGCCCGCGCCTCTTCGATCTGTATCCCGGTTTGTGCTAGCCATCTTATGGCAACTTGTTTAACTTATGTCTCAGACTCAGATATTGTTGCTTCGCTGACTCGTCTATGATCGAGCACTTGTATTCGAGCCCTCGAGGCCCTCGGCTTGTATTATGATGCTTGTATGACTTATTTATGTTTTAGAGTTGTGTTGTGATATCTTCCCGTGAGTCCCTGATCTTGATCGTACACATTTGCGTGCATGATTTGTGTACGATTGAATCGGGGGCGTCACAGAGAAGCTTGTAAAAGCAATGTGCGAAGAACATCATTAATAGAGCGAAGACAGCATTCAGCTTTACCATTTTGAGAAGATGTATAAGGGCATGAAAAATGAAGAAGGATGCCTTGAGAGAGAAAGAAGGTGCCGTTTTGGGTGTTATCAAATTCACGACCGTTATCACATTGAATAAATCGAATTGGCAAGCCAAAGTGTGTGATTACACATTGTCAAAAGTTGAGAAAGATTGCAGGTACTTCAGATTTAGCACGAAGAGGAAAGGTCCAAGTATAGTGAGAATAATCATCCAAGATCACAAGATAATATTTATAACCAGAAACACTAGGGACTGGAGAGGTCCATAAATCACAGTGAAGTAACTCAAAAGTAAAAGTACTAATGGTAGTAGAGGTTCCAAAAGGTAATCTAACATGTTTGCCTCATTGACATGCATTACAGAGAGAGGGATTATGAGGACTGCTAGAACTAGGGATACAAAATTCTTGAAGTAAAGACGTCAAAGTGTTTTTGCTGGGGTGACCGAGACGACAATGCCATAGATCAACAGAGGCGAGCATGGCACGAGAGGTGGATGTGGGCGCGCCATGAAGAGGACAAAGATCGCCCGTGCTATTGTACCGAGCGAGGACCGCCCCCGTTGTCAGATCCTTCACAGACAAACCAAAAGGGTCAAAGGCCAGGATAACTTTGTTGTCAATGCAAAATTGTCTAACAGAGATAAGATTTTTGATGATGGAAGGAACCACAAGAATATTGCGTAGAAGAAAATTGGCATGAGAGGAAGGGATGTAAGAGTGACCAGTGCATGAAACAGGGATGGTGGAGCCATCGCCAATGGTGATAGTGGAAAAAGCAGAAGGAAAACAAGATGCCAATAAATTCATATTTGAAGACATATGCATTGATGCACCAGAATCGAAAATCCAATCCGTACCTGCGTCGTTAGGACAAAATTGTTCATGGCGTTGATGAAGGCGGCTTGGTCCCAAGCCGGCTGTTGGGGAGGAGCAGAGGGGCCAGGAACTTGCATGTTGACGTAGGGGATAGCGGATGGGTAGTATGCGATTGGGGCCTGCATGTTGCCGTAGAAGGCCGGGATGGTGTTGTAGGGTGACGGTGGTCCTGGCATGCTGGTAGGCGGAGTAGGAGTGGCGGTGTAGACGTCGCCGCGGCTGGGTCCAAGGAGTCCGGAGAGCCTGTGGCTGGACGAAGACCGGGGCTCCACGTGCCCGTGTACGCAGGAGGAGCACCATACGGCGAGGGGGCCGACCATGGCATCGACCAAGCCTGGACGAGGCCGGTCCAAGGATCATGTTGAGGAGGCCATGGCGACGGAGCTGGTGGCGCGGGAGCGGTGGATGACGAGGCTGGTGCAGGTCCGGCAGGACGAGATGCAGGAGGCCGGTAGACGGGATTCTTGCCCTTGTAGTTGGGCGGCGGCGCGGGTGGCGGAGCCATACTAGGTGCGGAAAACCTAGGCGTCGGATACCATGATAGATTGAGATATTGGAGAAGTAATTGTTGTATTTATCGGGGCCTCAAGGGCTGTTTACATAGATTACAAAGGTTGGACTCCAAGACTAGACTAATAGAGATAGACTACAATACGAATAGACTTATACTCTAAGACCAAGGAAGAAGACGACATCCAAAAATGCCGTTACCGTCGGCACCGACGAGGTCGATGCAGGATTTTGCCTTCTGCCAACCATCCAGAATCCGAGACCTGAAGGAAATATGCCCTAGAGGCAATAATAAAGTTATTATTTAATTCCTCATATCATGATAAATGTTTATTATTCATGCTAGAATTGTATTAACCGGAAACATGATACATGTGTGAATACATAGACAAACATATAGTCACTAGTATGCCTCTACTTGACTAGCTCATTAATCAAAGATGGTTATGTTTCCTAACCATAGACATGTGTTGTTATTTGATTAATGGGATCATATCATTAGGAGAATGATGTGATTGACATGACCCATTCCGTTAGCCTAGCACTTGATCGTTTAGTATATATGCTATTGCTTTCTTCATGACCTATACATGTTCCTGTAAGTATGAGATTATGCAACTCCGTTTACGGAGGAACACTTTGGTGCTACCAAACGTCACAACGAATCGGGTGATTATAAAGGAGTACTACAGGTGTCTCCAAGGTACATGTTGGGTTGGCGATTTTGAGATTAGGTATTGTCATCCGATTGTTGGAGAGGTATCTACGGCCCTCTCGGTAATACACATCACATAAGCCTTGCAAGCATTGCAACTAATAAGTTAGTTACGAGATGATGTATTACGGAACGAGTAAAGAAACTTGCGATAACGAGATTGAACTAGGTATTGGATACCGACGATCGAATCTCGGGCAAGTAACGCATCGATGACAAAGGGAACAACGATGTCGTTATGCGGTTTGACCGATAAAGATCTTCGTAGAATATGTAGGAACCAATATGGGCATCTAGGTTCCGCTATTGGTTATTGACCGAGAATAGTTCTAGGTCATGTCTACATAGTTCTCGAACCCGTAGGGTCCGCACGCTTAACGTTACGATGACAGTTTTATTATGAGTATATAAGTTTTGATGTACCGAAGTTTGTTCGGAGTCCCGGATGTGATCACGGACGTGACGAGGAGTCTCGAAATGGTCGAGACATAAAGATTGATATATTGGAACCCTATATTTGGATATCGGAATGGTTCCGGGTGAAATCGGGATTTTTACCGGAACACCGGGGGGTTACCGGAACCCTCCGGGGAGACAATGGGCCTTAGTGGGCCATGAGGGAGAAGAGGAGGGTCGGCCAGGGCAGGCCGCGCGCCCCCTCCCCCCTAGTCCGAATAGGACAAGGAGAGGGGCGGCCCTTCCTTCTTCCCTCCCCTTTCCTTCTCCAACAAGGCAGGGGGAGTCCTACTCGGTGGGAGTAGGACTCCTCCAGCGCACCCTTGGGGGGCGGCCGCACCTCCCCTCCCTCCTTTATATCACGGGGCAGGGGCACCCCATAACACACAAGTTGATCTACGGATCGTTCCTTAGCCGTGTCGCGTGCCCCCTCCACCATATTCCACCTCGGTCATATCGTCGCGAGTTTAGGCGAAGCCTGCGCCGTAGAGCATCATCATCGCCACCACGCCGTCGTGCTGACGGAACTCATCCCCAACACTTTGCTGGATCGGAGTCCGGGGATCATCATCGAGCTGAACGTGTGCTGAACTCGGAGGTGCCGTACGTTCGGTACTTGGATCGGTCGGATCGTGAAGACGTACGACTACATCAACCGCGTTGTCATAACGCTTCGCTTACGGTCTCACAGTGCGTGGACAATACTCTCCCCTCTCGTTGCTATGCCATCACCATGATCTTGCGTGTGCGTGGAAAATTTTGAAATTACTCGTTCCCCAACAAAGGCATCCGAGCATGGTTTTATGCGTTGATGTTATATGCACGAGTAGAAGACAAGTGAGTTGTGGGCAATACAAGTCATACTGCTTACCAGCATGTCATACTTTGGTTCGGCGGTATTGTGAGATGAAGTGGCCTGACCGACATTACGCGTCAGACGCTTACGCGAGACTGGTTTCACCGCTGCGAGCACTCGTTGCTTAAAGGTGATCAAGGGTGTCTGTCTCTCACTTTAGTTGAACTGAGTGTGGCTCGCCCGGTCCTTGCGAAGGTTAAAACAGCACCATCTTGACAAACTATCGTTGTGGTTTTGATGCGTAGGTAAGAACGGTTCTTGCTCAGCCCGTAGCAGCCACGTAAAACTTGCAACAACAAAGTAGAGGACGTCTAACTTGTTTTTGCAGGGCATGTTGTGATGTGATATGGTCAAGACGTGATGCTATATTTTATTGTATGAGATGATCATGTTTTGTAACCGAGTTATCGGCAACTGGTAGGAGCCATATGGTTGTCGCTTTATTGTATGAAATGCAAACGCCATGTAATTGCTTTACTTTATCACTAAGCGGTAGCGATAGTCGTAGAAGCAATAGTTGTCGAGACGACAACAATGCTACGATGGAGATCAAGGTGTCGCGCCGGTGACGATGGTGATCACGACGGTGCTTCGGAGATGGAGATCACAAGCACAAGATGATGATGGCCATATCATATCACTTATATTGATTGCATATGATGTTTATCCTTTATGCATCTTATCTTGCTTTGATTGACGGTAGCATTATAAGATGATCTCTCATTAAATATCAAGAAGTGTTCTCCCGAGTATGCACCGTTATGAAAGTTCTTCGTCTGAGACACCACGTGATGATCGGGTGTGATAGGCTCTACGTTCAAATACAACGGGTGCAAAACAGTTGCACACGCGGAACACTCAGGTTAAACTTGACGAGCCTAGCATATACAGATATGGCCTCGGAACACGGAGACCGAAAGGTCGAACGTGAATCATATAGTAGATATGATCAACATAGTGATGTTCACCATTGAAACTACTCCATCTCACGTGATGATCGGACATGGTTTAGTTGATTTGGATCACGTAATAACTTAGATGACTAGAGAGATGTCTATCTAAGTGGGAGTTCTTAAGTAATATGATTAATTGAACTTTAATTTATCATGAACTTAGTCCTGGTAGTATTTTGCAAATTATGTTGTAGATCAATAGCTCGCGTTGTTGCTTCCCTATGTTTTTGCTTCCCTATGTTTTTATATGTGTTCCTAGAGAAAATTGTATTGAAAAATGTTAGTAGCAATGTTGCGGATATAATCCGTGATCTGAGGTATATCCTCATTGCTGCACAGAAGAATTATGTCCTTGATGCACCGCTAGGTGACAGACCTATTGCAGGAGCAGATGCAGACGTTATGAACGTTTGGCTAACTCAATATGATGACTACTTGATAGTTTAGTGCACCATGCTTAACGGCTTAGAATCGGGACTTCAAAGGCGTTTTGAGCGTCATGGACCATATGAGATGTTCCAGGAATTGAAGTTAATATTTCAAGCAAATACCCGAGTTGAGAGATATGAAGTCTCCAACAAGTTCTATAGCTAAAAGATGGAGGAGAATCGCTCAACTAGTGAGCATGTGCTCAGATTGTCTGGGTACTTCAATCGCTTGAATCAAGTGGGAGTTAATCTTCCAGATAAGATAGTGATTGACAGAATTATCTAGTCACCATCACTAAGTTACTAGAACTTTGTGATGAACTATAGTATGCAAGGGATGACGAAAAAGATTCCCGAGGTCTTCGTGATGTTGAAATCGACAAAGGTAGAAATCAAGAAAGAGCATCAAGTGTTGATGATTGACAAGACCACTGGTTTCAAGAGAAGGGCAAAGGGAAAGAAAGGGAACTTCAAGTAGAAAGACAAGTAAGTTGTCACTCCTGCGAAGAAGCCCAAAGCTGGACCAAAGCCTGAAACTGAGTGCTTCTACTGCAAAGGAAATGGTCACTGGAAGCGGAAATGCCCTGAATATTTGGTGGATAAGAAGGATGGCAAAGTGAACAAGAGTATATTTGATATACAGGTTATTGATGTGTGCCTTACTAGTGTTTATAGTAGCCCCTGAGTATTTGATACTCATTCGGTTGCTAAGATTAGTAACTCGAAACAGGAGTTACAGAGTAAACAGAGACTAGTTGAATGGGAAGTGACGATGAGTGTTGGAAGTAGTTCCAAGATTGATATGATCATCATCGCACACTACATATACTCTCGGGATTAGTGTTGAACCTAAATAAATGTTATTTGGCGTTTGCGTTGAACATGAATATGATTTGATCATGTTTATTGCAATACGGTTATTCATGTAAGTTAGAGAATAATTATTGTTCTGTTTACATGAATAAAACCTTCTATGGTCATACACCCAATGAAAATGGTTTGTTGGATCTCGATCGTGTGATACACATATTCATAAATATTGAAACCAAAAGATGTAAAGTTAATAATGATAGTGAAACTTATTTGTGGCTCTGCAGTTTAGGTCATATTGGTGTAAAGCGCATGAAGAAACTCCATACTGATGGGCTTTTGCAATCACTTGATTATGAATCATTTGATGCTTGCGAACCGTGCCTTTTGGGCAAGATGACTAAAACTCCGTGTTGGAGAACGTAGCAAAAATTCAAAATTTTCCTACGTGTCACCAAGATATATCTATGGAGAAACCAGCAACGAGGGGAAGGAGAGTGCATCTACATACCCTTGTAGATCGCTAAGCGGAAGCGTTCAAGAGAACGGGGTTGATGGAGTCGTACTCGTCGTGATCCAAATCACCGGAGATCCTAGTGCCGAACGGACGGCACCTCCGCGTTCAACACACGTACAGCCCGGTGACGTCTCCCACGCCTTGATCCAGCAAGGAGAGAGGGAGAGGTTGAGGAAGACTCCGTCCAACAGCAGCACAATGGCGTGGTGGTGGTGGAGGAGCGTGGCAATCCTGCAGGGCTTCGCCAAGCACCGCGGGAGAGGAGAAGGGAGAGAGGTAGGGCTGCGCCAAGAGGGAGAAGTTCTCGCGTGTTGGCAGCCCTCAAGACCTCATGTATTTATAGGGGAGAGGGAGGGGGTGTTCCCCTCTAGGGTTTCCACCCCAAGGGGTGCGGCAGCCCCCAATCCCATCTATGGGTGGCGGCCAAGGGGGGAGAGGGGAAACTTGCCCCCAAGCCAGGTGGGCGCCTCTCTCCCCAAACCCTAGGCGCCTTGGGCCCTTGTGGGGGGGCGCACCAGCCTACCTGGGGCTGGTCCCCTCCCACACTTGGCCCATGCAGCCCTCCGGGGCCGGTGGCCCCACTTGATGGACCCCGGACCTCCCGTGGTCCCAGACGTTATCGATAAAACCCAAACTTTTCCGTGACCAAAACAGGACTTCCCATATATAAATCTTTACCTCCGGACCATTCCGAACTCCTCGTGATGTCCGGGATCTCATCCGGACTCAACAACATTCGGTAACCACATACAAACTTCCTTTATAACCCTA
Source organism: Aegilops longissima (assembly GCA_021605205.1). Lineage (NCBI taxonomy): Eukaryota > Viridiplantae > Streptophyta > Magnoliopsida > Poales > Poaceae > Aegilops > Aegilops longissima. The sequence continues at coordinate 725,146,090 of CM038679.1, read as the reverse complement.
GCGTCATCAAACCTTATGTGTAGACCCTACGGGTTCGGGAACCATGCGATACATGACCGAGGGCGTTCTCCGTCAATAACCAATAGCGGGATCTAGATACCCATGTTGGCTCCCACATGTTCCACGATGATCTCATCGGATGAACCACGATGTCAAGGACTCAATCAGTCCCGTATTCAATTCCCTTTGTCTAACAGTATTGTACTTGCCCGAGATTCGATCGTCGGTATACCGATACCTTGTTCAATCTCGTTACCGGCAAGTCTCTTTACTCGTTCTGTAACACATCATCCCATGATCAACCCCTTGGTCATATTGTGCACATTATGATGATGTCCTACCGAGTGGGCCCAGAGATACCTCTCCGTCAACCGGAGTGACAAATCCCAGCCTCGATTCGTACCAACCCAATGACACTTTCGGAGATACCGTAATGCACCTTTATAGCCACCCAGCCACGCCAGTGACGCTTTGGTACACCCAAAACATTCCTACGGTATCCGGGAGTTGCACAATCTCATGGTCTAAGGAAATGATACTTGACATTAGAAAAGCTTTAGCATACGAACTACGATCTTTGTGCTAGGCTTAGGATTGGGTCTTGTCCATCACATCATTCTCCTAATGATTTGATCCCGTCATCAACGACATCCAATGTCCATGGTCAGGAAACCGTAACCATCTATTGATCAACGAGCTAGTCAACTAGAGGCTTACTAGGGACATGGTGTTGTCTATGTACCCACACATGTATCTGAGTTTCCTATCAATACAATTATAGCATGGATAATAAACGATTATCATGAACAAGGAAATATAATAATAACTAATTTATTATTGCCTCTAGGGCATATTTCCAACAGTCTCCCACTTGCACTAGAGTCAATAATCTAGTTCACATCGCCATGTGATTAACACTCACAGTTCACATCGCCATGTGATTAAGACTCAATGAGTTCTGGGGTTTGATCATGTTTTGCTCGTAAGAGAGGTTTTAGTCAACGGGTCTGCAACATTCAGATCCGTATGTACTTCGCAATTCTCTATGTCATATTGTAAATGCTGCTTCCACGCTCCACTTGGAGCTATTCCAAATGGTTGCTCCACTATTCGTATCCGTTTTGCTACTCAGAGTCATTCGGATAGGTGTTAAAGCTTGCATCGACGTAACCCTTTACGCCGAACTCTTTCTCACCTCCATAATCGAGAAACATGTCCTTATTTACTCCAAGGACAATTTTGATCGCTGTCCAATGATCCATTCTGGATCATTCTTGTACCCTATACTGACTCATGGCAAGGCACACTTCGGTGTGGTACACAAGATAGCATACTACTGAGCCTATGTCTGAAGCATAGGGACGACCTTCGTCCTTTCTCTCTCTTCCGCCGTGGTCGAGCTTTAACTCTTAACTTCATACCTTACAACTCAGGCAAGAACTCCTTCTTTGACTGATCCATCTTGAACACCTTCAAGATTATGTCAAGGTATGTGCTCATTTGAAAGTACCATTAAGCATTTTTTATCTATCCTTATAGATCTTGATGCTCAATGTTCAAGTAGCTTAATCCAGGTTTCTATTGAAAAACACCTTTCAAATAACCCTGTATGCTTTCCAGAAATTCTACATCATTTCTGATCAACAATATGTCAACAACACATACTCATCAGAAATTCTATAATGCTCCCACTCACTTCTTTGGAAATACAAGTTTCTCATAAACTTTGTATAAACCCAAAATCTTTGATCATCTCATCAAAGCGCACATTCCAACTCCGAGATGCTTACTCCAGTCCTTAGAAAGGATCGCTGGAGCCATCATACCTTTTAGCATCCTTAGGATCGACAAAACTTTCTGATTTGTATCACATACAACCTTTCCTTACGAAAACTGGTAAGGAAACTCATTTTGACATCCATCTGCCAGATTTCATAAATGCAACTTATGCTAACATGATTCCGACGGACTTTAAGCATCGCTACGAATGAGAAAATCTCATCGTAGTCAACTCCTTGAACTTGTGAAAAACTCTTCGCCACAAGTCGAGCTTCATAGACGGTGATATTACCATCCACGTCCGTCTTCTTCTTAAAGATCCATTTATCTCAATGTCTTGCCGATCATCGGGCAAGTCCACCAAAGTCCATGCTTTGTTCTGATACATGGATCCAATCTCGGATTTCATGGCTTCTAACCATTTGTTGGAATTTGGGCCCACCATTGCTTCTCCATAGCTCGTAGGTTCATTGTTGTCCAGCAACATGACCTTCAAGACAGGATTGCATACCACTCTGAAGTAGTACGCATCCTTGTCACCCTACGAGGTACGTTAGTGACTTGATCCGAAACTTCATGATCACTATCATAAGCTTCTACTTCAATTGGTGTAGGTGCCACGGGAACAACTTCCTGTGCCCTGCTACACACAAGTTGAAGTGACGGTTCAATAACCTCATCAAGTTTCCACCATCCTCCCACTCAACTCTTCGAGACAAACTTTTCCTCGAGAAAGGACCCGATTCAAGAAACAATCCTTATTGCTTTCGGATCTGAATTAGGAGGTATACCCAACTGTTTGGGGTGTCCTATGAAGATGCATTTTATCCGCTTTGGGTTCGAGCTTATCAACCTGAAACTTTTCACATAAGCGTCGCAGCCCCAAACTTTTAAGAAATGACAGCTTAGGTTTCTTTAAACCATAGTTCATACGGTGTCATTGTAGCGACCCGACCCGAATGGATCAAGTCTCTGTGCTCAGGTGTCATCCCTGGATCAGTAATGCTGACACCACACAGTACTTCGAAGGATTTATAACAGAGTAGCAATCACACACTTATTACATCGCTTGCCCAAAAGAGGACTTATTACAATAAATATGGCTTAAGGCCATCTAATAACGATAACAGCGGAAGACTTGGAAGATAAGTGAGTCCATCAACTCCAGCGGCATCACTGAGTATAGAACCACGACCTAAAGCACCTTACTCGTCGTCTGAAAAGTCTGCAACATGAAAAGTTGCAGCCCGAAAACGGGTCAGCACATGGAATATGTTGGCAATGTAACACATAGAGAATAATGGATGATAAGCCTGTACTGCATGCATATGTGGCTGGTGGAAAAGCTCTACGGTTACAGTTTTGCATAAAGCCAGTTTTTCCCTACTGCAAAGGAATAAATTTATTTAACTATCATGGTGGTTGTTAAACATTGAGAATGGTTGACAGCATCCTCAATCCCAATTAAAAGTACTCATTAACAAACCCAGCAATATTAAATTAGAGTAACATGTTGAGATTCACATGATATTCAAGTACTAGATACTCAAGATGTCCATAACCGGGGACACGGCTAATCATGATTAGTTTATACACTATGCAGAGGTTTGCGCACTTTTCCCCACAAGACTCGATCGCCTCCGTTTGGTTTCTCGCACTACATGGTGTTTGAGAGACGGATGACCGAGACATAGTTTTTTGGAAGCGTTTGCACCTTACGATGGGTAGACCGTACCACCTACAACCCCTACATCAGCTAGTCTACCACTGTAAGAGTTCACACGACTTAATCAACTATGCCAGAGCCCATAATGGCTTGTGGCTGCACACGTAAGTTACTAGTATGAATTATCTTATGATCCCTTTGAGCCTGGGTGGCGGTCCGAAGAAAAACAGGTAAGTCCTGATAGAAACCAGGTGCCTCAATCCACCCAGATGTGTGTTTAAGTTGCCACCTTAAATAAACCATTAATTTAACAATCTCACATCTGTCATGGAATACACTCACCCAATCCACGCCTACTAGCATAGCATAGCATAATAAGCAAACGAGAAGTAACTCCCAAGTAAAACAGGTAATAGGTACTACCTCATCTACTTCCCATCCCACAATTTAATTAGATCCTAATCATGCAAGTGTTTGAGGATTGATCTAATGCATAAAAACTGGGTGGAAGAAAAGATATGATCAAGTGTTACTTGCCTTGTCGATGATCCATGAGACCTAGAGACTCGAGTAACAAGCGGCGCACTCGGGTGATCTATCGCAGACAAACAACAAGCATACAATAAGTACTCATCTAATGCAAGGGTAAATCTCGAATAAAAGATCTAACCAGAAAGTTCAACTTAAGAACCCTGGTTGCAAAAAGAATCGAATCAAATAAAGCAACGAAAGTCAAACGACGAAAGAAAACAACTCGGTTCTAGCAAGTTGAAACTAAGTCAAATTTTACAGTAGCAAAACTTTGTTTAAGTTGATTAGTCGGAACGGCGGTTTTGAAACGAAACTCCAGGCGCTTGAATCACCTGATTCCGATAAACGAGCGAGAAGATAAACTAGAAAGAAAATCGGATTTGAAATCGCTATCAGAAAAATAGCGGAATAAATCCGATGAGAAAGAAAACGACGAACGGTTGAACGAACGGACGTTCATTAACCGAAGCAAACCGGTGATCACGTTCGTTAGGACGAACGGTCCGGCTAATGCTTGTTAAACAAAACCGGAAAGAAAAACCGGCGAGAAAAACCGATCTAGGGTTTCGAAAGAAGACCAAACGAAAACCGATCTAGAAAACCGAACGGAAATCGAACGAAATCGAACGATTCTGAAAATCCGAACCGAGGAAATCGGAACGGAAATCGAACGATTCTGAAAATCGAACTGAGAAAGGTGACGCGGCTGGGCTAGTACCTCTAAGAGGCGAGGGCTCGTGGCGGCGGCGGGGTGGCGGCGGGCGGAGTAGGGCGGCGGCGCTGGTGAGGGCGGCGGCGGCACTTGGCGGGCGGTGGCGGCGGTGTAGGGGCGGAGGAGAGGAGAGGAGAGGAGAAGGTTTGATGTGTTAGAGGGGGGGTGCTTGGGTATTTATATTGGGGAGGGGAGGGTTTTTGCTTGGGGTAGGGGACAAGAAATAGACTAGGATTAGGAAACAAAGAGGAAAAGATCTAGAAACAAATACGGAAAAAACGGAAGTAGGACAAGAGTCCTACTAGGATTTGGAAAAGGAGCGGCGGCTCCCTGGCTCCCTGTGCGGCGCGCGATGGCCTTGGCTGGCCGGTGGCTTGGGCCTTTGGCCCAAGGCGCTGAGGTTTTTTTTTAAACGGTCTCGCGCGCAGAAAAATAAATAAAAAAATCTAAACGAACTCCAAAATTAATAAAGTAAACTTTCCCCGACTCCTAAAAATGAGTCGAACAAAATGAAATTTGCTCGGGGCCAAAAATGCAATTTTTGAAAACACGCATTTTTCCCTAAGGCAAATAAACTCCGAGAAAAATCCAAAATTTGATTTATTTATTAAATCTTCATTTTTCCTAAATTTCGGGAAAGTCATATTATTCCCTCTCTTATTTTTGATATTGGAAAAATATTTGAAGATAAAATAAATAAATCCCATGATCCTCTTTTCATAGTTTTGAGAGAACTCAAATACGAAAATTTCGAAATCTCCAACTCTCTCTGAGGGTCCTTGAGTTGCGTGAAATTTCTAGAATCAACAAAATGCAAGAAAATATGATATGCATGATGATCTAATGTATAACATTCCAAATTGAAAATTTGGGATGTTACAAACCTACCCCCCTTAAGATGAATCTCGCCCTCGAGATTCGGGTTGGCTACAAAATCTTCTTCTCTTTCCCAGGTGGCTTCATCCTCAGTGTGGTGGCTCCACTGAACCTTGCAAAACTTGATAACCTTGCTGCGAGTAACTCTGCTGGCATATTCGAGAATCCTGACTGGTTTCTCCTCATATGTTAAATCATCCTTCAACTGAATTGCTTCAAGTGGCACTGTATCTCTTAGCGGTATCTCTGCTATCTCGGAGTGACATTTCTTTAGCTGAGAAACATGGAATACATCATGAACTCTTGACAGTCCTTCTGGTAATTCCAACTTATAAGCGACTTCTCCCATGCGTTGCAAAATCCTATATGGTCCAACGAAACGGGGCGCCAATTTTCCTTTAACTCCAAATCGCTTAACTCCTCGAAGTGGGGATACTCTAAGATAAACTCTATCTCCAACTTCATATTCTATCGCCTTGCGTTTTGAATCCGCATAGCTTTTCCGTCTGGACTGGGCTACCTTGAGCCTATCGCGAATCAACTTAACTTTCTGTTCAGACTCCTTAATCAAATCTGGTCCAAACAACTGACGGTCTCCAACTTCGTCCCATGATAAAGGTGTCCTACACCTCCTTCCGTACAAGGCCTCGAAAGGTGCCATCTTCAAGCTGGTTTGGTAACTGTTCTTATAAGAAAACTCTGCATACGGCAAGTTATCGTCCCAACTAGATCCATAATCTAGTGCACAAGCTCTCAGCATATCCTCCAAAATCTGATTGACTCTCTCAGTCTGTCCATCTGTCTGTGGGTGGAAAGCTGTACTGAATTCCAGCCTGGTTCCCAACGTTTCATGCAACTGATTCCAAAACTTTGAGGTAAATTGAGTTCCTCTATCTGATACGATACTCCTCGGAACTCCGTGCAAACACACAATTCTGGTCATGTATATCTTTGCCAACTTAGCACTGCTATAGGTAGTCTTGACTGGAATGAAATGTGCTACCTTCGTCAAGCGGTCGACTATAACCCAAATCGAATCATAGCCTGAACGAGTCTTTGGCAAACCCGTGATGAAATCCATGCCTAGTTTATCCCACTTCCATTCGGGTATCGGCAATGGCTGCAACAATCCTGCTGGCTTCTGATGTTCTGCCTTCACTCTTTGACATACATCACAAACTGCTACATACTCTGCAATATCCTTCTTCATTCCGGTCCACCAGAACGTTTCCTTCAAATCCAAATACATTTTGGTATTTCCTGGGTGAATCGAATAGGGTGAATCATGTGCCTCTTGCAAAATCAACTTCCTGATCTCCGGGTCATTTGGCACATAAACACGGTCCTCAAACCATAGGGTATCGTGCTCATCCTCATGAAATCCCTTAGCTTTTCCTTCGCTCATTTTCTCCTTTATAGAGGCAACTTCCTTATCTGCCTTTTGAGCTTCTCTGATTTTGTCCATCAACGTAGACTGAATCTCCAATGCTGCTACATAGCCTCTTGGAACTAATTCCAAACATAGCTCTCGAAGGTCTTCGGCTAACTCCTTGGGTATTCCTCCCAACATTAGTGTATTGACATGGCTCTTACGGCTCAATGCGTCTGCTACAACGTTAGCCTTCCCGGGATGATAATGCAATCTCATATCGTAATCCTTGATAAGTTCCAACCATCTCCTTTGTCTAAGGTTTAATTCCTTCTGCGTGAATATGTACTTCAAACTCTTGTGATCCGTGTACACCTCACAATGATTTCCAATGAGAAAATGTCTCTATGTCTTCAATGCGTGCACAACGGCTCCTAACTCCAAATCATGTGTGGCATAATTTAATTCATGAGGTTTCAGTTGTCGTGAATCATACGAAACAACTCTTCCTTCCTGCATAAGCACTGCTCCAAGTCCTCGACGTGAAGCATCGCAATACACCTCATAATCCTTGGTATGATCTGGCAAAATTAACACTGGTGAGGTAACCAATCTTTTCTTCAACTCATGAAAACTTGCCTCACAATCCTCAGTCCATATGAACTTGGTATCCTTCTTCAACAATTCCGTCATAGGCTTTGCAATCGTTGAGAAATTCTCAATGAATCTCCGGTAGTATCCTGTGAGTCCAAGAAAACTCCGGATCTCTCCCACTGTCGTTGGTGCTTCCCATTTGGTTACGGTCTCAACCTTTGTGGGGTCAACTGCTATCCCTTCTCCGGATATAACATGTCCAAGAAATCCAACTTCCTTTAGCCAAAACTCACATTTGCTGAACTTGGCGTATAACTGATGTTCCCTCAGTTTCTCCAAAACCAATCGCAAATGTTCCTTATGTTCTTCTTCATTCTTCGAGAAAACCAAAATATCATCAATGAACACCACAACGAACTTATCCAAAAACTCCATAAACACTTTGTTCATCAGGTTCATGAAATAGGCTGGCGCGTTAGTCAGTTCAAATGACATAACGGTGTACTCATACAGTCCATATCTCGTGGTAAATGCTGTCTTAGGTATGTCCTGCTCCCGAATCTTTAACTGATGGTACCCTGATCGCAAATCGATCTTGGAAAACACTTTAGCTCCTTGCAAACGATCAAACAGATCATTTATCATTTGTAGTGGGTACTTGTTCGTGATTGTTACTTCATTCAATCCACGATAATCAACAAGCATCCTTAACGATCCATCCTTCTTCTCCACTAACAGTACGGGTGATCCCCAAGGCGAAGAACTTGGGCGTATATAACCTTTATCCAACAGCTCCTTAATCTGCTTCTTGATTTCCGCCAAATCCTGTGCGGGCATCCTGTATGGTCGCTTCGATATCGGGCCTGTTCCTGGCAACAGCTCAATCAAAAACTCAATGTCTCTATCCGGTGGCATTCCTGGCAATTCCTCAGGAAATACATCAGGATAATCCTTCACCACTGGCACCTCTTCCTGCACAACTCCTGATAGGCAATTTACATGAGCTCTCCTCGGCTCATGCCGTGATACATACTTAATCCTTCTTCCTTCGATTGCTGCATCGGGCTGATCTTCAACCTCCTCCACATCAATGTGGTTCACCTGTCCCCTGTTGAAAGGGTTTGGCTTCTTTCCAGAGCTTCCATTTCCTCCTTGGCCTTCGGGACACTCATTTGCATAATGTCCGGTCTTGGAACACTTGTAACAGGTGACATGGCTCAAGTCTTTCTTGGCTGGGGTTGTTGGTGTGGTCCGGTTCTGGCCGTTGCTTCCTCCATTCCCATTACCATTCTTGTGGCCATTATGGTTGTGCGAACTACCTCCTCCATGGGTATGCTGAAACTGAACTCCCTGCTTAGGGGTATAACGGGCTTCATTGGCTCCGTAATTATACTTCCCTGCCCATACTTCCTCTTGTGGTTCTCAATTTGCTGTTGCTTTCCTTCAATCATGAGAGCACGGTCTACCAACTCCTGGTAGTTATTGAAACTTGCTACCATCAACTGCATGCTTAATTCATCATTCAGTCCTTCCAGAAACTTCTCCTGCTTAGCTGCATCTGTAGCAACGTCATCTGGGGCATAACGTGCTAACTTACTAAAATCATCCACATACTGGCCAACAGTCCTTCCTCCTTGGCGTAAGTTGCGAAACTCACGCTTCTTCATGGCCATAGCTCCTGCTGAGACATGGGCGGTGCGGAAAGCTTGCTGAAACTGATCCCATGTGACAGTGTCTACAGGGTAAGTGGCTGTAAAATTCTCCCACCATGCTGCTGCGGGTCCTTCAAGCTGGTGTGCAGCAAACTTCACCTTTTCTCCATCTGTACATCCTGCAGTGGTCAACTCCCTCCCTATCTTACGGAGCCAATCATCTGCTACAATCGGCTCGGTGCTACTGGAATACACCGGCGGATTCAGCCTAAGGAAACGAGTCAAATGATCCGCAGTTGGTGGTGGCGGTGGGTTGTTGTTGTTGTTTCCTTGGTTCTGTACAAATGTTTGGATCAAAGTGTTCTGCTGCTGAATCAATTGGGTGATCTCTGGCGGGAAAAGAAACCCGGGGTCGCGTCTCGGAGGCATCTGCTGGGTTTAGAAAAGATGAGAAATTAAGAATAGAGTGAGGTCTAAGGAGAAACACTACCCAAATGCATATGAGCAAATGAACACAAAATCACTTCATTCACTTGAAACAAAGGGCTTACAACGATCTAACTATCGCAAAAGTGTGTGTACTATGATGTTTACATGGAGGTAATACTACTAATATGTGGGGGTCATCTACTAATTTGAACCGGTGGAAGACTCCATGATGTCTGCTCCAGCTTCGTCTTCAAAGTCGGGTTCACTTGGATCCGAATCGGTGTCGTCGATGATGATGTAGTTGCTCGGGTAGCCGACGTACTTGTCTTCATTCTTGAGCGCCAATTTCTTCTTGAGTTCTTCAATCTCATACTTAAGATCGTTATTGTGTCTTGCTACAGCTATGATCTCGTCCATGTAATCCTTGCGTGTAGACTTCAGTTCTCCTTCAAGTTCGATGATCCTTCCCTTTGCATTCTTCAACTCTATCATATCAATGCACATCTGGTTCTCCTGGCGTCGAATGTGCTGGTTTAACTCCTGGATGAAAGCTGCAATGGATCTGTCCTTCTTGGTGCTGACTATCTCCCATTGTTCATTCCGGCGTCCGCAAATCTGGTAGATGGTGTCCTTGAGGTCTTCTTGATAAACTTCTCCAATGCGTCCCATGGTGATATGAGCTGCCATGCTCTTTCCCAGACTCCAGGTTGGTGCACTGAAAACACTATCTATAGGCTTGGTGATTGGGGCGAATGTCCTTCCCGAAACATGAGCTTGAATCTTCCAGCGCTCCTCTTCAGGCAGAGTGGAGTTGAAAGTCCCGGTGAAGCTTGGTAGTCCAATGTTCAGGTACTTGGTGACTTCCTTCAAGTGAAAACCAAAAGGTGTGCCTTCATCAGGTTGGGCGTACTTGATCTTCGCGTCCTTCATCCTAAAAGAGTAGAAAAGATGAGGAGTTAGAAAATGGGAAGAGAGTAGTGATCTGTGGTTTTAACTTAGTGGTCGTGTCCTACAGTCAGCGTGTGCTCTGATACCATCTCTGTAGCGACCCGACCCGAATGGATCAAGTCTCTGTGCTCAGTGTCATCCTGGATCGAATGTCTTGACACCACACAGTACTTCGAAGGATTTATAACAGAGTAGCAATCACACACTTATTACATCGCTTGCCCAAAAGAGGACTTATTACAATAAATATGGCTTAAGGCCATCTAATAACGATAACAGCGGAAGACTTGGAAGATAAGTGAGTCCATCAACTCCAGGTGCATCATCGAGTATAGAACCACGATCTAAAGCACCTTACTGTCGTTCGAAAAGTCTGCAACATGAAAAGTTGCATCCCGGAAACGGGTCAGCACATGGAATATGCTTGGCAATGTAACACATAGAGAATAATGGATGATAAGCCTGTACTACATGCATATGTGGCTGGTGGAAAAGCTCTCTGATTCAGATTTTGCATAAAGCCAGTTTTCCCTACTGCAAAGGAATAAATTTATTTAACTATCATGGTGGTTGTTAAACATTGAGAATGGTTGACAGATCCTCAATCCCAATTAAAAGTACTCATTAACAAACCCAGCAAAATTGAATTAGAGTAACATGTTGAGATTCACATGATATTCAAGTACTAGATACTCAAGATGTCCATAACCGGGACATGGCTAATCATGATTAGTTTATACACTCTGCAGAGGTTTAGCACTTTTCCCCACAAGACTCGATCGCCTCCGTTTGGTTTCTCGCACTACATGGTGTTTGAGAGGCGGATGACCGAGACATAGTTTTTCGAAGCGTTTGCACCTTACGATGGGTAGACAGTACCACCTACAACCCCTACATCAGCTAGTCTACCACTGTAAGAGTTCACACGACTTAATCAACTATGCCAGAGCCCATAATGGCTTGTGGCTGCACACGTAAGTTACTAGTATGAATTATCTTATGATCCCTTTGAGCTTGGGTGGCGGTCCGAAGAAAAACAGGTAAGTCTGATAGAAACCAGGTGCCTCAATCCACCCAGGATGTGTGTTTAAGTTGCCACCTTAAATAAACCATTAATTTAACAATCTCACATCTGTCATGGAATACACTCACCCAATCCACGTCTACTAGCATAGCATAGCATAATAAGCAAACGTAGAAGTAACTCCCAAGGTTTCATAAGTAAAACAGGTAATAGGTACTACCTCATCTACTTCCCATCCCACAATTTAATTAGATCCTAATCATGCAAGTGTTTGAGGATTGATCTAATGCATAAAAACTGGGTGGTAGAAAAGATATGATCAAGTGTTACTTGCCTTGCTGATGATCCGCGAAACCTAGAGACTCGAAGTAACAAGCGGCGCACTCCGGGTGATCTATCGCAGACAAACAACAAGCATACAATAAGTACTCATCTAATGCACGGGTAAATCTCGAATAAAAGATCTAACCAGAAATTTCAACTTAAGACCCCTGGTTGCAAAAAGAATCGAATCAAATAAAACAGCGAAAGTCAAGCGACGAAAGAAAACAACTCGGTTCTAGCAAGTTGAAACTAAGTCAAATTTTACAGTAGCAAAACTTTGTTTAAGTTGATTAGTCGGAACGGCGGTTTTGAAACGAAACTCCAGCGCTTGAATCACCTGATTCCGATAAGCGAAGCGAGAAGATAAACTAGAAAGAAAATCGGATCTGAAATCGCTATCGAAAAATAGCGGAATAAATCCGATGAGAAAGAAAACGACGAACGGTTGAGCGAGCGGACGTCCATTAACGAAAGCAAACCGGTGATCACGTTCGCTAGGACGAGCGGTCCGCGAATGCTTGTTAAACAAAACCGGAAAGAAAAACCGCGAGAAAAACCGATCTAGGGTTTCGGAAAGAAGACGAAACGAAACCGATCTAGAAAACGAACGGAGATCGAACGAAATCGGACGATTCTGAAAAACCGAACGGAGGAAAAGAAAAGGTGGCGCTCTTGCTGGGCTAGTACCTCAAGAGGCGAGGGCTCGGCGGCGGCGTTAGTGGCGGCGGCAGCGAGGGCGGCGGCGCTAGTGAGGGGCGGCGGCGGCAGCACTTGGCGGCGGCGGGTGGCGGCGGTGTAGGGCGGCGGAGGAGAGGAGAGGAGAGGAGAAGGTTTGATGTGTTAGAGGGGGGGTGCTTGGGTATTTATATTGGGGAGGGGAGGGTTTTGCTTGGGGTAGGGGACAAGAAATAGACTAGGATTAGGAAACAAAGAGGAAAAGATCTAGAAACAAATACGGAAAAAACGGAAGTAGGACAAGAGTCCTACTAGGATTTGGAAAAGGAGCGGCGGCTCCCTGGCTCCCTGTGCGGCGCGCGATGGCCTTGGCCGGCCGGTGGCTTGGGCCTTTGGCCCAAGGCGCTGAGGTTTTTAAAAAAAAAACGGTCTCGCGCGCACAAAAATAAATAAAAAAAATCTAAACGAACTCCAAAATTAATAAAGTAAACTTTCCCCGACTCCTAAAAATGAGTCGAACAAAATGAACTTTGCTCGGGTCCAAAAATGCAATTTTCGAAAACACGCATTTTTCCCTAAGGCAAATAAACTCCGAGAAAAATCCAAAATTTGATTTATTTATTAAATCTTCATTTTTCCTAAATTTTGGGAAAGTCATATTATTCCCTCTCTTATTTTGATATTGGAAAAATATTTGAAGATAAAATAAATAAATCCCATGATCCTATTTTCATAGTTTTGAGAGAACTCAAATCGAAAATTTGAAATTTCCAACTCTCTCCGAGGGTCCTTGAGTTGCGTGAAATTTCTAGGATCAACAAAATGCAAGAAAATATGATATGCATGATGATCTAATGTATAACATTCCAAATTGAAAATTTGGGATGTTACAGATCATCTCAACGGAATTACGTGGTGTCCTATTTAAAGTGAATGTGGTTGTCTCTAATGCCCAACCCATAAGCGATAGTGGTAATTCGATGAGAGACATCATGGTACGCACCATATCCAATAGGGTGCAACTATGATGTTCGGACACACCATCAAACTATGATGTTCCAGCGGTATTAATTGTGAAACAATTTCCACAATGTCTTAATTGTGTGCCAAAGCTCAGAACTCAGATACTCATCTCTATGATCATATCATAGACATTTTATCCTCTTGTCACGATGATCTTCAACTTCACTCTGAAATTACTTGAACCATTCAATAATTCAGACTTGTGTTTAATCAAGTAAATATACTCAGTATCTACTCAAATCATCTGTGAAGTAAGAACATAACGATATCCACTGCGTGCCTTAGCACTCATTGGACTGCACACATCAAAATGTGTTACTTCCTACAAGTTGCTTTCTTGTTCCACTTTACTGAAAACAAGGCTTTCAGTCATCTTGCCCATGTGGTATGATTTGCATGTCTCAAGTGATTCAAAATCAAGTGAGTCCAAACGGTCCATCTGCATGGAGTTTCTTCATGCGTATACACCAATAGACATGGTTCGCATGTCTCAAACTTTTCAAAAACGAGTGAGTCCAAAGATCCATCAACATGGAACTTCTTCATGTGTTTTATACCAATATGACTCACATGGCAGTGCCACAAGTAAGTGGTACTATCATTACTATCTTATATCTTTTGGCATGAAAATGTGTATCACTACGATCGAGATTCAATAAACCATTCCTTTAGGTGCAAGACCATTGAAGGTATTATTCAAATAAACAGAGTAACCATTATTCTCCTTAAATGAATAACCGTATTGCGATAGACATAATCCAATCATGTCTATGCTCAACGCAAACACCAAATGCAATTATTTAGGTTTAACACCAATCTCGTTGGTAGAGGGAACGTGTGATGCTTGATCACATCAAGCTTGGAAAAACTTCCAACACATATCGTCAGCTCACCTTTAGCTAGTCTCCGTTTATTCCGTAGCTTTTATTTCAAGTTACTAACACTTAGCAACCGAACCGGTATCTAATACCCTGGTCCTACTAGGAGTACTAGCAAAGTACACATTAACGTAATGTATATCCAATATACTTCTATCGACCTTGCCTGCCTTCTTGTCTACCAAGTATCTAGGGTGGTTCTGCTTCAGTGTCCGTTCCTCTCATCACAGAAGCACTCAGTCTCGGGTTTGGGTTTAACCTTGGCTTTCTTCACTGGAGAAGTAACTGATTTGCCGTTTCAGGAAGTACCCCTTCTTGCCCTTGCCCTTCTTGAAACTAGTGGTTTCATTAACCATCAACAATTGATGTTCCTTCTTGATTTCTACATTCACGGTGTCAAACATCACGAATACCTCAAGGATCATCATATCTATCCCTGATATGTTATAGTTCATCACGAGGCTCTAGCAGCTTGGTGGCAATGACTTTGGAGAAACATCACTATCTCATCCGGAAGATTAACTCCCACTCGATTCAAGTGATTGTTGCACTCGGACAATCTGAGCACAAGCTCAACGATTGAGCTTTTCTCCTGAGTTTGCAGGCTAAGAAAATCGTCGGAGGTCTTATACCTCTTGGCGTGGGCACGAGCCTGAAATCCAAATTTCAGCCCTTGAAACATCTCATATGTTCATGACGTTTCAAAAACGTCTTTGGTGCCTCAACTCTAAACCGTTTAACTGAACTATCACGTAGTTATCAAAACGTGTATGTCCGATGTTCGCAACATGCACAGACGACGTTTGGGGTTCAGCACAATGAGCGGTGCATTAAGGACATAAGCTTTCTTACATCCGCATAATCGCTCTCGTCGACTTTCAACTATATTTTCTCTAGGAACATATCTAAACAGTGGAACTAAAGCGCGAGCTTCGACATAATTTGCAAAAGGTCTTTTGACTATGTTCAGGATAATTAAGTTCATCTTATGAACTCCCACTCGATAGACATCCTCTGGTCATCTAAGTGATTACATGATCTGAGTCAACTAGGCCGTGTCCGATCATCACGTGAGACGGACTAGTCATCATCGGTGAACATCTTCATGTTGATCGTATCTACTATCGACTCATGCTCGACCTTCGGTCTCGTGTTCCGAGGCCATGCACTGTACATGCTAGGCTCGTCAAGTTAACCCTAAGTGTTTCGGCGTGTGTAAATCTGTCTTACACCCGTTGTATGTGAACTTAAGAATCCATCACACCCGATCATCACGTGGTGCTCAGAAGCGACGAACTTTAGCAACGGTGCACAGTTAGGGGAGAACACTTCTTGAAATTGTTGTAAGCACTAGTAGAAAACAGGGCTTTCGTCCAGGCCAGTTTAGCCCATTAGTCCTGGTTCAATCCAGAACCGGGACCAATGGAGCTATTTTCCCAGTTCGTGAGCCGGGGGCGGCCGAACCACGTGGGCCATTGGTCCCGGTTCGTCCGGACCTTTTGGTCCCGGTTTGTGGGACGAACCGACCAATGGTCCTGCTCTGGCCCACCACTATTGGTCCCGGTTGGTGGCATGAACCGGGACCAAAGGCTTCCCTTTAGTCGGCTCATGCCACCAACCGGGCTAATGGTGCTGCCTATATATAGCCCCTCACAAGAGCAGAGCACACTGCTCTGTTTTTTTCTGGTCGAGGGAGAGGCGTGGTGGTGCTCTAGCTCACCTCCTATGCACACAAGGTGTTCGATGGAATGCCCGAGCCACACTACTTAAGGTTTCTCCTCTCCAAGCTCGACCGCCAAGCTCCATTTTCCTCAATATTTATCTAGGTTTAGCGGTCCGTCACGCCTCGTCCCCGTCTTCATCGCCGTCGATCACCCGCGCCGATCTCATCGCCGGCACCACCGTGGTGAGCCTCTTGTTCTTATCTTCTTTCTGAAAGGAAAAATATTATTACTTGTTTATTTAGATAGATACTTGTATTATTTTCTTACTTTTATTATTGCATCTTATATAGTGCGATGGTTTTGGTATCCGCCCGTCGGCGCTCGTCTGCCTATGATTCGGATGTGGTATATATTATCTTTTCATAACTATTGGTTCATTTATTGTTTATGAAAATTATGCCACCAACATGACATAGATTTTATTTATCTAGGAGGTTGTTGAACCGGAAATTCCAACCGACCCTATTGTCGAGAGGTTAAATTTAGTTGAAGAAGAAAACAATTTCTTGAAGGAAAAAATAAAAAAACTTGAGGAGGAGAAGATGATATTGGAGTTGCATGTTGCGGATGTAAATCGATGATCACAAGATCAAGATGGATGCAATGCGCTTGAAGATGAGAAAGATTAGAAAATATGCCATTCATACCGAGGCTTGGTATCATTATGCTGTTGGATCAGTTGTTACCTTGGTTGCGATTATGATCGTATTTGTTTTCGCATTGAAATGTTTTACATAGTTTCAATGTATGGTTTAATTAATTTAGATGCTCTGCAGAGCTTTATGTTGTTAGATGAGAACTATGTATGTACTTTGGTTTTATGTGATGATGAACTTCTATTAATTTGGTTACTTAATTATTTATTCATGATGTTACTGTAATGATTTTTGACACATTAATTATATATAATGCACGCAGATGAACCGGCAATGGATGTACGGTGACAGACACCTCCGAGTACATTAAGGGCGTGCATGATTTTCTTGAAGTGGCTGAGGCAAACAAGCATAATGGTTTTATGTGTTGTCCATGCCCTATATGTGGAATCTGAAGTCTTACTCGACCGAAAAATCCTTCACACCCACCTGCTTTACAAGGGTTTCATGCCACACTATAATGTTTGGGCGAGGCACGGAGAAATAGGGGTTATGATGGAAGGCGGCGAGGAAGAAGAGTACGATGACAACTATGTGCCCCTGAATACGGTGATGCTCTTGAACATCAAGATGCACTGCACGATGTGCACGATGGTGCTGGAACGGCGAAGCTGCTGAAGATCAAGAGGAACCAGACGATGTGCCCGATGATGATGATCTCCGCGGGTCATTGTCGATGCAAGGACACAATGCGAAAGTCAAAAGGAGAAGCTGAAGTTCGATCGCATGTTAGAGGATCACAAAAAGGTTGTACCCCAATTGCGAAGATGGCAACACAAAGCTCGGTACCATACTCGAATTGCTGCGGTGGAAGGCGAGAGAATGCTCTGCTCGATAAAGGATTTGAGAAGCTACTGAAAATAATGAAGAAGAAGCTTCCAAAGGATAACGAATTACCCGACAGTACATACGCAGCAAAGAAGGTCGATGCCCTCTAGGATTGGAGGTGGAGAAGATACATGCATGCCCTAATGACTGCATCCTCTACCGTGGTGCCTACAAGGATCTGAATGCATGCCCGGTATGCGGTGCATTGCGGTATAAGATCGACGAGATGACCACGTGATGTTGACGGCGAGCCTCCCAGAAGAGGGTTCCTGCGAAGGTGATGTGGTATGCTCCTATAATACCACGGTTGAAACGTCTGTTCGTAAACGGAGAGCATGCCAAGTTGATGCGATGGCACGTTGAGGACCGTAAGAAAGACGGAAGTTGAGAGCACCCACGACGGGTCGATGGAGAAAAATCGAGAGAAATACTGGGATGAGTTTGCAAAGGACCCAAGGAATGTATGGTTTGCTTTAAGCGCGGATGGCATTAATCCTTTCGGGAGCAGAGCAGCAATCACAGCACCTGGCCCGTGACTCTATGTATGTATAACCTTCCTCCTTGGATGTGCATGAAGCGAAAGTTCATTATGATGCCGTTCTCATCCAAGGCCCTAAGCAACCCGGCAACGACATTGATGTGTACCTAAGGCCATTAGTTGAAGAACTTTTACAGTTGTGGAATGGAAGCGGTGTATGTCGTGGGATGAGCACAAAAGGAGGAATTTGACCTAAAGGCATTGCTGTTCGTGACCATCAACGATTGGCCCGCTCTCGGTAACCTTCGGACAGACAAACAAGGGATACCATGCATGCACGCACTGTTTACTTGACACCGATAGTATATACCGGAAGCTGCAGGAAGAATGTGTACACAGGCCATCGTCGATTTCTTCCGACCAACCATCAATGTCGAAAGAAAGGCAAGCATTTCAAAGCGAGGCAGATCACGGAAGAAGCCGCCATGCGTGCCGGTGATCACGTACTTGCTATGGTCAATGATTTACACGTAATCTTTGGAAAGGGTCGGCGGACTAGCTGTTCGAATGACGCCGAGAATCACGCACCCATGTGGAAGAAGAAATCTATATTTTGGGATCTACCCTCTTTGGAAAGACCTAGAGGTCCCTCTTCAATCGACGTGATGCACGTGACGAAGAACCTTTGCGTGAACCTGCTAGGCTTCTTGGGCGTGTATGGGAAGACAAAAGATACACCGAGGCATGAGAGGACCTGCAACGCTTGCACGAAAAAGAGGGCATGCCTCCAAGCAAAGATGAAGGTCCTGCCAGCTACGCTCTTACGAAAGAAGAGAAAGAAATATTCTTTCAATGCCTGCTCAATATGAAGGTCCCGACTGGCTTCTCGTCGAATATAAAGGAATAATAAATATGCCGAGAAAAGTTCCGAACCTAAAGTCTCATGACTGCCACGTGATTATGACGCAACTGCTTCCGGTTGCATTGAGGGGCTTCTACCGAAAACGTCCGATTAGCCATTGTGAAGCTATGTGCATTCCTCAATGCAATATCTCGAAGGTGATCGATCCAGAAATCGTACCAACGCTAAGGAGTGATGTGGCGCAATGTCTTGTCGGTTTGAGCTGGTGTTCCCACCATCCTTCTTCAATATCATGGCGCGTCCTAGTTCATCTAGTCGGCGAGATTGTCATTCCGGGGCCCGTATTTCTACACAATATGTACCCCTTTGAGAGGTTCATGGAGTCCTAAAGAAATATGTTAAGAAACGCTAGGCCGAAGGAAGCATCTCCATGGGCCATCAAACAGAGGATGTCATCGGGTTTTGTGTTGACTTCATTCCTGGCCTTAAGAAGATAGGTCTCCCTAAATCGCGGTATGAGGGGAGACTAACTGGAAAAACACGCTTGGAAGAGACTCAATAATATGCAGGGGCGGATATTCTTGGTCTCAAGCACACTACAGTTCTACTGAAACTCTACCTTGGTGACCCGTATGTCGATGAACACAAGAACAATCTGCGCTACAAACACCCGGAGCAAAGGTAACGATCGGATTACATGTGAACACATCGGGACTTTCAGCAGTTGGTTGGAAACACGTCCCGAGGTGACAACACTGTTTGTGATGAGCTGTACTTGTTGTCCAGGGGACCATCTTCGATGTAATGATTTGGAAAGGATCTGAGATAAATGGGAATACATTTTACGATTGACCAAGATGAAAAGAGCACCAACCAAAACAGCGGTGTCGCTTTGATGCAGCAACCGACAAGGAAATGACACATATTATGGTTACATAGTAGACATATGGGAACTTGACTACGGAGTAGATTTTAAGGTCCCTTTGTTTAAGTGCAAGTGGGTCAATCTGTCAGAGGCGGTAGGTAGACCCACAATGCGGAATGACAACAAGGATCTGAAAAATCTTGGGTACACCGACGAACCGTTCGTCCTAGCCAATGATGTGGCACAGGTTATCTATGTGAAGGACATGTCTACCGACCGAGGAAAAGAAAAGATAAGGAAGCGAATACATCATACAATGAGCCAAAGCGCCACATAGTTCTTTCAGAAAAGGGACATCACAGGAGTGGAGGGCAAGACAGACATGTCCAAGAGTATGAAAAGTTCCATGAAATTCCCCCTTCAAAGTCAAGGCTGACCCAAGCATCCCGATAAGCGATGAAGATTATCCATGGTTACGGCGCAATAAGCAAAGCGACACAAGCGAAGAAAAAGTGAAGACTTTCTCCCGCAACTATTATGATGATACCATGCCAACTTTGTAACAGACGAGTATGATACCATTGTCCGTTTTGTACATGCACATAATATGCCAACTTTCTCAGAGTTCATTTGAAAACTATGAATTTGAAAACCTCGCCAACTGAAGGGCGCTCACACCGGTTTACAAGCCCGTCCCTCTACACACCGTTTTGTTGTAAGCAGAAACAAAATAAAATAAATAAAGCAACAAAGAAAACAAAAAAAGTGTTTTCAAATTTGAAAACTAATGGCACTAACAGAAAGTTTATAATTTTTCTAAAACTAAAAGCAAAAGGAATTAAAAATAAAGAAAAAACAACAACAAAAAATGCAGAAAACATAACAAAAACTGAAAAAATAAAAATAGCAACAATAAGTATTTTGTTGTAAGTAGAAACAAAATAAAATAAATAAAGCAACAAAGAAAACAAAAAAGAGTTTCCAAATTTGAAAACTAATGGCACTAAAAGAAAGTTTATAATTTTTCTAAAACTAAAAGCAAAAAGAATTAAAAATAAAGCAAAAAACAACAAAAACTAAATAATGCAGAAAACAGAACAAAAACTGAAAAAAATAAAAATAGCAACAATAAGTATTTTGTTGTAAGTAGAAACAAAATAAAATAAATAAAGCAACAAAGAAAACAAAAAAAGAGTTTTCAAATTTGAAAACTAATGGCACTAACAGAAAGTTTATAATTTTTCTAAAATTAAAAGCAAAAAGAATTAAAAAATAAAGCAAAATACAACAAAAAATAAATAATAATGCAGAAAACAAAACAAAAAACTGGAAAAAAAGTGCCACTCATCGGGCCCCACGGCCTGAATACGACTAGAAACCCTACATGGGCCAGGATTCAGGCCCGCAGGAGGCCAAGTAGGCCCACATGCACATAGCTAGTGACAGATTAGGCCCGAAAGCCTGCAGTTGAGAGGAGCTCGAGAGGGTTGGCGCAGCAGCGCTTATAAACCACTCTCGGGCTCTCTCAACTAGTGAGTGGGACTAAACTTTTTAGGCGAGGGCAGCACAAGGCCTTTGGTCCCGGTTGGTGGCACCAACCGGGACTAAAGGGGTTTAGTCCCGGTTGGTGCCACGACCGGGACTAATGCCCCCCTTTAGTCCCGGTTAGTGCCACCAACCGGGACCAAAGGCCGCCGCTTCCCGCCCTTTGGGCTGCTGAAAATTGGCCTTTGGTCCCGGTTGGTGGCACCAACCGGGACTAAAGGTGAGCATTAGTCCCGGTTGGGGCCACGAACTGGGACTAAAGGATTTGCTATATAAGCAGCACTTAGCAGTTTTCGACCAAATCACCCACTTCTCCCCCGACGCCCCCTGCTCCTCCTCATCGCCGTCGCCGCCCGACGCCCTTCTCCACCTTGCCGTTGCCGCTGCCACCGACACCGTCAGGCTGCTCGCCTTCGCCATCGCCGCCGCCACCGACGCCGTCAGGCTTCTCGCCTTCGCCGTCGCCGCCGCCCCCTGTGAGCACAGCCTGCTCCCGCGCCCCTCCCATCCCTCCCCTCCCTGTCTCTTGCCGCCGCCGCGCCGCCTCTGTCCCAGCAGCCACCGCGCCGCTGCCCCTGCCCTGCGCTGGCGCCGCGTGCCGCCCCTGCCCTGCAGAAGATAGATTTTTTGTTTTTTGCATTTTTATAAAAATGTATATATGTATGTATATATGTTCTCTGTGTATATATATGTTCATGAATATATGCAAAAGATAGATTTTTAGAAAAATAGTATTTTTTTTCTGTTCATAGATTTTTTTGGTGATATTAATTATTGTAAATATGCAAATGTTTGTATATTCATATGAACAATGAATTAGGAAAAACCTTTAATTTTTACTAAAATTTATATTTGATCATTATTTAAAAAAACAAGCAATACTACTTCATGTATCTTTAAGAAAGGAAGAAGAAGAAAAGAATGAGAGGAAAAGGAAATAAGAAGAGGAAGAAAGGAGAAGAAGAGGGAGAGGAAGAAGAGGAGAAATAAATGAGAAGAAGAAAAATAAGAAAAAAAGAGAGAGAAGAAGAAAGGAATAGAGGAGAAGAAGAAAAATAGAAAGAAAAATCTATTTTTCTTCTTCTCCTCTTTCTTTTCTTCTTCTTCTTCTTTTTCTTCTTCTTTTCTTCTTCTTCTTCCTTCTTCCTTCTTCCTCTTTTC
The DNA here is from genome assembly GCA_021605205.1 of Aegilops longissima. Taxonomy (NCBI): domain Eukaryota; kingdom Viridiplantae; phylum Streptophyta; class Magnoliopsida; order Poales; family Poaceae; genus Aegilops; species Aegilops longissima. The sequence continues at coordinate 725,123,491 of CM038679.1, read as the reverse complement.
TTTCTTTTTCCTTATTTTCCTTTCTCGAGGATAAGAAGAAAAGAAGAGGAGAAGAAGAAAGAAAGGAATAGAGGAGAAAGAATAAACTTTGACACGAGGGGGGGGGGTACCGATACCCCCTCCCCGATAACATTATTTTCCCATGTATATGTATGTTGCGTCGTTGTCGCTATAACGAGGGTGTCGAGGATCACCGAAGGGTCGAGGGTCGGGAACTAGGGTAGAGGGTCGAGGGTCGTTAAGGGGTCAAGGGTCGAAGGTTTCAGGTCGAGGTTCCTATAGTGTCAAAGTATTGAAGAAATCCATGGCTTCATCATTAGCGGAAGTAACCATGGCATGATGGTAGGAAGTCCTCAAAGTTATTCGGAATGGAGTCCGGATAGGATAATTTGCCTTTTATGCGAATCTCAGCAAAGGCCTTTCAAATAACGATATTCGGAAGGTTTTGCTGAACTTTGTACCAAAAGCGGTTATCCTATCTGACTCCGCTCCAAAATAACTTTGAGAGCTTGCACCATCATGCACCTGTTACTTCTACCTAATGATGAAGACATGGTTTTGTTGAATCCTTTGACACTAGGCAACCTCCCGACCCTCGGCGATCTTGACCCTTGACCTCGACCGCTCGGCGATCCACGACCCTCTACCCTACCGCGGGCGTCGATGCCCACGTCACTTGTGGGACATAGATGTACTGTTCAACGCCGACCCCCTCCCGATAGCTTCAACATGTGGGGGGGTCGATATTACCCCCTCCTAGCTTGAAGCATTCTCGAGGCCACCCCTAACCCTTGAAGCGTTGTCGAGGCCACCCCAAACCCTAGAGAAGCAGCGTCGAGGCCACTAATATGATTCCTTATTGTGATTAGCTAGCTAGTTCTACGTTTGCCACTAATATATCCATATCTGTCATGTTTGAATAATAATTGCCATGTTGTAAATATTTGTAGAAACTATGGACACCCCCCGAGACGAAGCACAAGAAGCGTTGTTGAGGGACATAATCGCACAAGGAAGTGATGCCGCCTGCTCGTTGATGTTTCTCAACGACAACGATGGTCTGGAAGGAGAGGGTGAAGAAGCAGCTGGCTATGATTTACATGGCTCCGATGACCCAATGCCGGTGCAAGAAGGAGAGGTGAAGAAGTAGACCGTGAGGACGGCTCCGGTGATCACCAAACCGAGTCCGGCCAGGTATATATATTAGTTAAGCCTGTGCTGACTAGCTCTCGTCTTTGTTTTGGTATGTACACATATTAATTAACTCTCGTCTTTGTTCTTTTTTCTAGCCCTCCGGATCGAGCACAACCGGTAAAGAGGCGAGGCCCAAGAAAAGTTGAGCTCGGATGAAAAGTTTGAGATCATACAAATCGCGCTGACGGCCAACCGATTGAACCCTACCGGACAAAGAAGGCATTTGTTGCTCGGTCGGGGTTACGGTTAGGGACAAGATCCCGATCAGCATGCACCAATGGTATAAGCCTAAGAACGAAGACCACGAGGTGTCTTGTGTCAATGATATGCAGATAAATGATCTTTGGACTGAGCTGAAGTCAAATTTTACCCTACCGCTAGAGGATGATCCGGAGAAGCCAGTAATAGAGCCATTAATCAAGTCTTTTGCTCTTAGGAAGATGGCAGAACTATTCAGGAATTGGAAGAAAGAACTCAATCGTATGTCGAAAAAATGAGATACCAGAATTCAAGGGCAAATATGAGAAGATCGAGAGATGATGGCCCGCATTTGTGGCCTACAAGACATCGAAAAGAGTAAAAGATGTCGGCGACAAACAAGAGAAATGCTGCGAAGAAGAAGCTTCACCATCGCACGGGTCGGTGGTGGCTACCTCGTAGCCCGGCCTAAGTGGGCCAAGGCTGAGAATGATCTGCTTGATAAAGGGATCGAACCGAGACAATGAACTGGCCAGACCGTTGCGGACTTGGTTCTTTGGGGCGGCGGATCCTTGGACCCTTTAACAGGAAGTGCATTTGGGCGGACGAACAATTGGACATACCAGTCAAGAGGCTTCAGCATTATATCGAAGCAGCGCAGCAAGGGAAGTTCGTTCGAGACAGGGAGAAGGACGAGCTCACAATGGCCCTCGGGAATCCTGAGCACCACAGACGGACACGAGGCACGCCAGCTCCGTTTCGTGGAAGGCTGGATTTCGACGCGGGGTTACAAAACCCATGAGAGGAGGAAGAAACTGGAGCGAGCCTAATGCAGGCGCTGCACGAAAGGGTAATGGGGCTAGAGGAACGAGAAGAGGAACGAAGCAGCAGATCACAACAAACGACCTGCGAAGCTTCCCCGGCTACCCGCCATCTCAGCGGAGAAGCAGCATGGCTTCCACCGAGCTGCTTCAGCGAGCATCATGCCTTGACGGCTCCTGCCAGCTATCCGTGGATGCTATCACGAATGCTGAACATTGCCACCTTATGGCGCAATGGAGCAATTTGAAGGTCAAGGCGGCTGTTGGCTCTGTTTATCCTACTAAACCAGACTCAACTTTTCACTGCCGCCGATTCGAAGGATATGCTAAGGTGATGGTCGATGAAATAACGGAGGATTTGAGGACCTCGGCTTGACCACCCTACCGGTGAAGGGAGTATCGGCTGGGTTCTGCTCTGAAGACTCCATGCCTATGGCGGAAGGATCTCATCAACCTTCCGAACTGGACGCCTCCGCCTCCTCCTCCTCCTCCGGCGAGTCAGGGCACTCCGCCTCCTCCACCGCCTCCTCCTCCGTGAGTGGCGATCAGGGCACTCGGCCGGCTCCTTCTCCGGCGCGTGGCGGCACTCCGCCTCCTTCTCCGCCTGCACCGGCGCGCCCGAGCAGCCAGCCTCCTCCTTCTCCGCCTCGTCAGCAAGGGCGGAAGAGACCCGCCGCCGCTCCGGCGCGTCGTAGTCCTTCTCCTCCGCCTCGTAAGCAAGGAAAGAAGACATCCGCTCCGTCTGCTCTGCGGCGTGTAGCAGTACAGCCAAAGGCGGGAGGAGATCTGATTCGGTCCTTCTCTGAAGACTCGGAGAAGTTACCGTCTGAGAGGAGCGAGGAGGAAAACGCGAAGATCGCGCAGACCGAAGTGGATGACTGGTTTCAAGGGTTGAAAGCAAAGAGACATCCACCTCCGGAGGAGAAGGTAGATCCGGTCAAAGCGAAGCGCACTCTGCTGCCCCGACAAAACCACCCAAGTCTCCGCGAAAGGCAACTATGAGCGCATTATTGGAAAGGCATTTGCGAAGCGGAGAGGTCGGGAAGTACTGTCGATGATCAAAGGATGAAAGAACGACGAGCTGGGAAACAAATTGCCCAGCTCGGCGAACAAGCAACAATCGTGCCCCCGCTCAAGGTGCCTGCTAGCGACATCGTCGATCCGAGGATGGTGCCGGTTATGGCAATCCTGCAGATTACCTGCCCGACGATGTACATTATGATTTCTTGGAGGTGCAGATACAAAGATACTGAGTAAGGAAGCCTCTCGTCAAAGATGAAAGCTCTCTATCAACGATGATACGAAGATTGCATGATTGGTACATGAAAACCTGCAAAGAGTCGAGGGAGGAGTACTTTGTATGTGAGAGTTAAAAGGAGCATGACCTCCTTGGAATGAACTGTTGCCTATTCCATTTGAGGAGTTCTATCAGTTTTCAATCAATTGGCCCTCGATAAAGCAACGGTCACCTGCTACTGTCTGTAAGTAGTACTACTTCTGTCATTAAGTATCTCTATATAACTCAGCTCTTTCATTGCATGTATTTATAAATATCCTCACTATATTATGCAGATTGAAGATCGCCGAAATGAAGAAAAGACAAGTGGGTGATATTGTGTTCATTAACACATATCTCATAGATGCAAATGAGGTTAAATATCGTGCCGGAGAAACCGAGGCCAACTTGCTACGATCGTTGGAAATAAATGAACACAAAAATATAATACTCTTTCCTTACAACTACAAGTGAGTGTTACTTGTCTTGTGGCATATTCGGTTTCCTTATTAGTCCAGGTTATAGTAATGTAATTGATGAGTTATGCATGCGTTAGCAGGTTCCACTATATTCTCCTAGAGATTAAGCTTGAGCAGGGAGTAGTAACTGTCTTAGACTCGAGACGAAAAGATCCCAAGGAGTATCACGGACATGACTGAAATGCTAGAAGTAAGTTAAATCGATCATTATCCACCATATCAGCAACTTTGTTCATTTCTGATATCAAGTAATTGTTTTCTTTGTATGGCAGGGCTTGGGAAAATTCACCAAAAAGCTCGGGACTACCGAAGAAGCTGCAATTTAGACACCAGTAAGTACTATATAGTAGCATATTCCACGCATCTCCTAGTGATTCAAGCGCTAGTTTCATCAATACCATTTAGCATGCTTGCTAATTATCAGTTTGATTGACCTCTGTTTCTTGTAAAGTGGTTGTGGCAGGAACAAGGGAATGATTTCTGTGGATACTACGTTTGCGAGTCCATCCGCCACACACGACCTGTGAGAGGGCTACTCCGACAAACAATATGAAGTGCGTAAATAAAATATTCACAATTTTATTTTATTACCATCATTTGTGTTGAGTTTCATTCATTCATATATATATATATATATATATATATATATATATATATATATATATATATATATATATATATATATATATATATATATATATATATATATATATATGACCCTTTCTTAAAATTAGATGTTTGAAGCGGGATGAACTCCTAGCACCAGATCGCATGCGAGCAATTCAAGAGGAATTGGCGGCATTCTTTCTTGACCACGTGATCGCTGAAGGGCGGAGAATACTATGTGGACCACAGCGTCAAGATGTTAGGAGATTATATATTTGTAAAAGATAATTATTGTATATATGTAGCGGTAGTGTCGGATAGATATACGAGAACTTGTTGTTCGACCAATCTCTCGAAGAAGGAGAGGTGGTTGATATCACTTCTCTCTGTATGTATATATGTTCATGACGATCTTCTGTTTGCTTAATTACTAGCTAGCTAGCGTGTCTAGCTAGTCCTCTCTATCACGTTATGTATAGTACGTAGCGTCGACCAAGCACGGACAAAAGAGAGGACACTTTTCTATTAATTAGCTAGCTATAGCACAATATATGAAACACCTAAATTAACCCCCAAAACCCCGAACCCCCTTTTCAAGAAAAAAACAAAACCAGAGCCATAGAAATGTTGGCGCGTGGATGCCTATTGGTCCCGGTTGGTGCCACCAACCGGGACCAAAGGCCCTCCTGCCTGGGCTCAGCGGACAGGCCACGTGGAGGCCCATCAGTCCCGGTTCTGGATAGAACCGGGACTAAAGGGCGAGGGTATTAGTACCGACCCTTTAGTCCCGGTTCATGAACCGGGACTAAAGGCCCTCACCAACCGGGTCAATAGGCCCCTTTTCTACTAGTGAAGGGATCATCTTATTTACTACCGTCGTTCTAAGTAAACAAGATGCATAAACATAATAAACATCACATGCAATTATATAGTAGTGACATGATATGGCCAATATCATATAGCTCCATTGATCTCCATCTTCGGGGCTCCATGATCATCATCGTTACCGGCATGACACCATGATCTCCATCATCGTGTCTTCATGAAGTTGTCTCGCCAACTATTACTTCTACTACTATGGCTACCGGTTAGCAATAAAGTGAAGTAATTACATGGCGTTGTTTAATGACACGCAGGTCATACAATAAATAAAGACAACTCCTATGGCTCCTGCCGGTTGTCATACTCATCGACATGCAAGTCGTGAATCCTATTACAAGAACATGATCAATCTCATACATCACATATCATTCATCACATTCTTCTTGGCCATATCACATCACATAGCATACCCTGCAAAAACAAGTTAGGCGTCCTCTAATTGTTGTTGCATGTTTTACGTGGCTGCTATGGGTTTCTAGCAAGAACGTTTCTTACCTCGCAAAACCACGACGTGATATGCCAATTGCTATTTACCCTTCATAAGGACCCTTTTGATCGAATCCGTTCCGACTAAAGTGGGAGGCGGCACCGCTAGCCACCTTATGCACCAAGTGCATGTCAATCGGTGGAACCTGTCTAACGTGGAAGATGCGTGTAAGGTCGGTCCGGGCCGCTTCATCCCACAATACCGTCGAAACAATATTGGACTAGTAACGGTAAGCATATTGAACATCATCAACGCCCACAACTACTTTGTGTTCTACTCGCGCAAAGAATCTACGCAATAGACCTAGCTCATGATGCCCCTGTTGGAGAACGTAGCAAAAATTCAAAATTTTCCTATGTGTCACCAAGATCTATCTATGGAGAAACCAGCAACGAGGGGAAGGAGAGTGCATCTACATACCCTTGTAGATCGCTAAGCGGAAGCATTCAAGAGAACGGGGTTGATGGAGTCGTACTCGTCATGATCCAAATCACCGGAGATCCTAGTGCCGAACGGACGGCACCTCCGCGTTCAACACACGTACAGCCCGGTGACGTCTCCCACGCCTTGATCCAGCAAGGAGAGAGGGAGAGGTTGAGGAAGACTCCGTCCAGCAGCAGCACAATGGCGTGGTGGTGGTGGAGGAGCGTGGCAATCCTGCAGGGCTTCGCCAAGCACCGCGGGAGAGGAGAAGGGAGAGAGGTAGGGCTGCGCCAAGAGGGAGAAGTTCTCGCGTGTTGGCAGCCCTCAAGACCTCATGTATTTATAGGGGAGAGGGAGGGGGGTGTGCCCCCTCTAGGTTTTCCACCCCAAGGGGTGCGGCAGCCCCCAATCCCATCTATGGGTGGCGGCCAAGGGGGGGAGAGGGGGAAACTTGCCCCCCAAGCTGGGTGGGCGCCCCTCCCAAACCCTAGGCGCCTTGGGCCCTTGTGGGGCGCACCAGCCCACCTGGGCTGGTCCCTCCCACACTTGGCCCATGCAGCCCTCCGGGCAGTGGCCCCACTTGGTGAACCCAGGACCCTCCCGTGGTCCCAGATGTTATCGATAAAACCCAAACTTTTCCGGTGACCAAAACAGGACTTCTCATATATAAATCTTTACCTCCGGACCATTCCGAACTCCTCGTGACATCCGGGATCTCATCCGGGACTCGAACAACATTCGGTAACCACATACAAACTTCCTTTATAACCCTAGCGTCATCGAACCTTAAGTGTAGACCCTACGGGTTCGGGAACCATCTTGAGACATGACCGAGGCGTTCTCCGGTCAATAACCAACAGCGGATCTGGATACCCATGTTGGCTCCCATGTTCCACGATGATCTCATCGGATGAACCACGATGTCAAGGACTCAATCAATCCCGTATTCAATTCCCTTTGTCTAACGGTATTGTACTTGCCCGAGATTCGATCGTCGGTATACCGATACCTTGTTCAATCTCGTTACCGGCAAGTCTCTTTACTCGTTCTGTAACACATCATCCCGTGATCAACCCCTTGGTCACATTGTGCACATTATGATGATGTCCTACCGAGTGGGCCCAGAGATACCTCTCCGTCAACCGGAGTGACAAATCCCAGTCTCGATTCATGCCAACCCAACAGACACTTTCGGAGATACCTGTAATGCACCTTTATAGCCACCCAGTTACGTTGTGATGTTTGGTACACCCAAAACATTCCTACGGTATCCGGGAGTTGCACAATCTCATGGTCTAAGGAAATGATACTTGACATTAGAAAAGCTTTAGCATACGAACTACGATCTTTGTGCTAGGCTTAGGATTGGGTCTTGTCCATCACATCATTCTCTTAATGATGTGATCCGTTATCAACGACATCCAATGTCCATGGTCGGAAACCGTAACCATCTATTGATCAACGAGCTAGTCAACTAGAGGCTTACTAGGGACATGGTGTTGTCTATGTACCCACACATGTATCTGAGTTTCCTATCAATACAATTATAGCATGGATAATAAACGATTATCATGAACAAGGAAATATAATAATAACTAATTTATTATTGCCTCTAGGGCATATTTCCAACAGTCTCCCACTTGCACTAGAGTCAATAATCTAGTTCACATCGCCATGTGATTAACTCTCACAGTTCACATCGCCATGTGATTAAGACTCAATGAGTTCTGGGGTTTGATCATGTTTTGCTCGTAAGAGGTTTTGAGTCAGCGGTGCGCAACATTCAGATCCGTATGTACTTCGCAATTCTCTATGTCATATTGTAAATGCTGCTTCCACGCTCCACTTGGAGCTATTCCAAATGGTTGCTCCACTATTCGTATCCGTTTTGCTACTCAGAGTCACTCGGATAGGTGTTAAAGCTTGCATCGGCGTAACCCTTTACGCCGAACTCTTTATCACCTCCATAATCGAGAAACATGTCCTTATTTACTCCAAGGACAATTTTGACCGATGTCCAATGATCCATTCTGGATCATTCTTGTACCCTTGATCGACTCATGGCAAGGCACACTTCGATCACGGTACACAGCATAGCATACTCTGAGCCTATGTCTGAAGCATAGGGGACGACCTTCGTCCTTTCTCTCTCTTCTGCCGTGGTCGAGCTTTAACTCTTAAGTTCATACCTTACAACTCAGGCAAGAACTCCTTCTTTGACTGATCCATCTTGAACACCTTCAAGATTATGTCAAGGTATGTGCTCATTTGAAAGTACCATTAAGTATTTTTTATCTATTGAGATCAAGACGATTGATAAGTTTCTTCAATAAGTACATACCTTGTCAAGATTTTGAAGTAGTTCAAAATGGAACAGTCAAAGAAAAGTTCTTGTCTGTGTTGCAAAGGTGTGAAATTGAGTAAAGACTCAAATCCCGACCATGGCAGACAATAGAAAAGAGAATGAAAGTCATTCCCTATACCTCAGTCATAGGTTCTATAAAGTATGCTATGCTATGTACCAGACCTATTGTATACCTTGCTCTGAATTTGGAAAGGAGTACAATAGTGATCTAGGAGTAGATCATTTGGACATTGGTCAAGAACATCCTTAGTGAGGACTAAGGAAATATTTCTCGATTATGGAGGTGATAAAAGAGCCCGTCGTAAAGAGTTACATCGATGCAAGCTTTTTACACTGATCCAGATGACTCTAAGTCTCAATCTGGATACATATTGAAAGTGGGAGCAATTAGCTAGAGTAGCTCCGTGCGAGCATTGTAGACATAGAATATTTGCAAAATACATACGGCTCAATGTGATGCAGAACCGCTGACTAAGCTTCTCTCACGAGCAAAACATGATCATACCTTAGTACTCTTTGGGTGTTAATCACATAGCGATGTGAAGTAGATTATTGACTCTAGTAAACCCTTTGGGTGTTGGTCACATGACGATGTGAACTATGGGTGTTAATCACATACAGATGTGAATATTAGTGTTGAATCACATGATGATGTGAACTAGATTATTGACTCTAGTGCAAGTGGGAGACTGAAGGAAATATGCCTAGAGGCAATAATAAAGTTATTATTTATTTCCTCATATCATGATAAATGTTTATTATTCATGCTAGAATTGTATTAACGAAACATGATACATGTGTGAATACATAGACAAACATATAGTCACTAGTATGCCTCTACTTGACTAGCTCATTAATCAAAGATGGTTATGTTTCTAACCATAGACATGTGTTGTTATTTGATTAATGGGATCACATCATTAGGAGAATGATGTGATTGACATGACCCATTCCGTTAGCCTAGCACTTGATCGCTTAGTATATTGCTATTGCTTTCTTCATGACCTATACATGTTCCTGTAACTATGAGATTATGCAACTCCGTTTACGGAGGAACACTTTGGTGCTACCAAGCGTCTGCGTAATCGGGTGATTATAAAGGAGTACTACAGTGTCTCCAAAGGTACATGTTGGGTTGGCGTATTTCGAGATTAGGTTTTGTCACTCCGATTGTCGGAGAGGTATCTCTGGCCCTCTCGGTAATACACATCACATAAGCATTGCAAGCATTGCAACTAATAAGTTAGTTACGAGATGATGTATTACGGAACGAGTAAAGAGACTTGCGATAACGAGATTGAACTAGGTATTGGATACCGACGATCGAATCTCGGGCAAGTAACGCATCGATGACAAAGGAACAACGATGTCGTTATGCGGTTTGACCGATAAAGATCTTCGTAGAATATGTAGGAACCAATATGGGCATCCAGGTTCCGCTATTGGTTATTGACCGAGAATAGTTCTAGGTCATGTCTACATAGTTCTCGAACCCGTAGGGTCCGCACGCTTAACGTTACGATGACAATTTTATTATGAGTTTATAAGTTTTGATGTACGAAGTTTGTTCGAGTCCGGATGTGATCACGGACGTGACGAGGAGTCTCGAAATGGTCGAGACATAAATATTGATATATTGGAAGCCTATATTTGGATATCGGAATGGTTCCGGGTGAAATCGATTTTTTCGAACACCGGGGTTCTGGAACCCTCCCGGGGATAATGGGCCTTAGTGGGCCATGAGGGAGAAGAGGAGGGCGGCCAGGGCAGGCCGCGCCCCTCCCCTAGTCCGAATAGGACAGGAGTGGGGCGGCGCCCTTCCTCTTTCCTCCCCTTTCCTTCTCCAACAAGGCAAGAGGGGAGTCCTACTCCGGTGGGAGTAGGACTCCTCGAGCGCACCCCAGGGGCCGGCCGCACCTCCCCTCCCTCCTTTATATACGGGGCAGGGGGCACCCCATAACACACAAGTTGATCTACGGATCGTTCCTTAGCCGTGTCGGTGCCCCCTCCACCATATTCCACCTCGGTCATATCGTCGCGGAGTTTAGGCGAAGCCTGCGCGATAGAGCATCATCATCGTCCACGCCGTCGTCTTGTGGAACTCATCCCGACACTTTGCTGGATCGGAGTCCGGGATCGTCATCGAGCTGAACGTGTGCTGAACTCGGAGGTGCCGTGCGTTCGGTACTTGGATCGGTCGGATCGTGAAGACGTGCGACTACATCAACAGCGTTGTCATAACGCTTCCGCTTCACGGTCTCACGAGGGCGTGGACAATACTCTCCCCTCTCGTTGCTATGCCATCACCATGATCTTGCGTGTGCGTAGGAAAATTTTGAAATTACTACGTTCCCCAACAAGACCAACCCAGCACCATCGGGCAGAACAAGGCCAAGCACACCACCAGACACGGGATAGTCGCCGCCGCACGCAGAACCTAGGCGAGTACACGCCAACCTGACCGGTCCGCACCGCCGCTCGCAGGACCTGGGCGAACCAAATCGACTCCGGCCATCCTCCGGCTCCGTGCGCAGATCCGGGCGAGAATTCGAACCGCAGCGCACAGGGAAGACCGAAGTAGAACCATAGTTGACCGGCCCGCACCGCAGCGCACCGAACAGAGAAAAACCAAGCCAAAACTTAACTTGCTCGTGCCGCCGCGCGCAAGGACCGGACCTCTGTGCTGGATCTGGTCTGCCCGAGCTTCCTCTAGCACCAACAGGCTGGAAGGCGTCCCTGCTCCAGGAGCTGGACGTGCACACGCTTGCAAGGGGGAACCCACCAGCATCCACCGGGCCACCGCTCCCGCCTCCCCTATCCAGGCGCCACCGGCCATCGAGATTTGGGCGCAGGACCGCCCAAACTCAGATCGGGCTTGGAGCCCCTCACCGCCGTGTCGCCAACCCTCCTCACGCACCGACGCCGCCACCAAGCAGATCCTTGCTGGGGGCGTCGGCAGCGTTCAAGCCGCGCCCACGTCAGATCCGCGCCACCCTGCAGCGCTCCTCCTCCACCGCACGCGCCGGCGGCCGCATCAGATCTGCGCCACCCCGCTGCGCTCCCCGCCACCTCGCGTGCGGCAGCGCGCCGAACCACGCCGCCCGCGCCAAGGCGCAGCAAGGACGCGCCCTCCCAACGCGCACGCCGACGACCGCGTCGCCCGTTAGCCGCCAGGAACCCGACGACGCCTCGTCGAGATCCACATCCCCGAGGCCGAACCGCCCCCGCGCAGCTCAAGCTCCTCGCGAGATGGAGAAGACCCCGCCGCCGCCGCCGCTCGAGCTTTGCCCGGTGGCGTACTCCGACGGCGGCGAGGGGGGTAGGGCGAGGTGGGAAGTTGACTGGCGGCGGCGATTCAGGGTTCTCCCGGGCCGCTGCGGGGAGCGACACGGGAGTTGGGGATAGATTTTCCGGTACGTAGTAGCCAGATCGGATGACGGTGGTGTTCTAGATACCACTTCCTTCTTGGAGGCGTCATCTTGGAGGCCTCGACGATGGATTCCGATGATGTGCACGGTTGCTGGCGGATCTTGGGGTTGTGTTGGTGTCGGCGGGTGTCCATTTTCTTTCTTTTCTTTCTGCACCAGCCCTTTTGCTGTGCTTTCCTCCTTTGGAGGTGTTCTGTTACTCCCCTTCTGATCAATGAATTTGGCAAGCTTTGCCAACATTCAAAAAAAATTTACTATTTTTTTTCATAAATACAGAAAGAAAAGCAAATAAGCATCTGTCTGGCTTTACCGTGTGCTTTAAACAAGAAAAAGAACAATTGAATAAACACATGGAGTATATATCCGGCTTTACCATGCATCCCATGGAACAAGTAATTTACAGTATGTGGTGCTACGTCCGTTCACAAATACAAGATGTTCATTCTCAAAAATAAATAAAGAAAATACAAAATGTTCTAACTTTTTTCTGAATCGGATTTTTATATAAACATGTTTTTGTGTGTTTGTTAACCCATTTCAGTCAATATGTAGTCCACATTGAAATATCCAAAACATCATTAATTTGTGAATGGAGGGACTATTAAATAAACACATTGACTTTTGCCGTGATTTTCAGTTTCCTACATTGGGCAAGTGTGGTAGCTTCTCACTGACACAATGGAACAAGTAGAGATTTGGGCACCCATCTGCGCTGATCCTCTCCCAAGCCAGGTATATATATTTACTTAGTTGATCGATCAGCTCACATATTAATGCTAGCCACCATGCATGACTAGTTGGGTGCTTGGTTTCACTTCAATCAAAATGGAGCTGGCCTGCATTTATAAAATAAAAACCCACAAGTTATGTAAGAAAGAGTATAAGCACGACCAAAATAATCAAGAAAAAGTATTGAAGCATATTCCCTGGTTTAGCCAACTTCCATTTTAACTGGATGTAATATATCAATGTCAGCTAGCATAGTTCATATATAGTCCACGTTCTTTAGCTCAATCTTGGATATCGAATTTGCAAGGGACTCATCGAAATCCTAGCACGAAATTAACATATGTTTCATTGCTCTGATGACAGGCAGAGATTCAAGTTTACTCAACATCCCTGGAATATGACACCACGGACTTCCAGTCACTCGTAGAAGGACCTCAAGATGAACATGATTTGGACAGATGTTTAATTGTTGCATCCATTCCAAACTTCATTACACGAGCAAGCAATTTATCCATGGTTCGACTTTGAAACCAATTAACATATGAAGCTTTCCTTACAGGTGCATTCAATCCTACTTTTATAAAGGAGGCAAATTTAACTCATGAGGCAAGATTTTCTCACATGCAAAAGTACAAACTTGGTAATAAATGAACGTGGCATATGGTACTGAACATATGTTTCATCATTGCAGATTGAATGCAGATTTTATTCACCAACTAGTGATCATGGCATGACCATACAAACACTTGGACCTGCTCCACCGGAGGTGCTGCCTGAGAAAGAGGAGGCCCTTGCCACCATGGCCCTTGGCGGCGGCGGAGGAGGAGGAGGAGGAGGAGGAGGAGGAGGTGATGAGAGGGCAGGAGCGTATAGGTACCCATCGCCTTGTCATCGAAGAAGCAGGAGGCTTGCACCCACCGCCACACTACTGGAGGAGGGGGCCTGCCATCTACTAGGTATGAATTATATAGGATTCATTCGTTGCAATATACGACTTGTCATTGTCTCAAGTATTTAAATACATATGCTATGAGCTTCAGATTACATGCCAAAAAGTGGTTGGAAGCACGGGAGTCGCGTGAGAAGTGCACGCAAGAGAGGAACATGGTCGATAAACATGGAACCATGTTCCCAGGACTTCTCCTCTGCAAGTGAAGGCCACAAACATGGGGGCGGAAGAAACAACGACCATTGGACATCTGAAGAGGTGAAAGAGCTAGTGGATGGTGTATCTGTATATGGGGTTGGACATTGGACTAAATTGAAGAATGAAAGGTTTCCGATATCACTTCGAACGGCGGAGCATCTTAAGGTATAGTCGGTTGGTGATTTATTGCACCCTAAAGCACAAGCATCCATAGATATTATCTCTGTTCATTACTTTGTTGTTTCTCACATTTTTCTCTATTAATCTTTTATTTATCTATATTTTTTATTGTAAAATATGACATTTTTTATGTTTTGTTTAATCCTTCAGGATAAATGGAGAAACCTGTTGAAAGCCTACACGGTCAGGCCCACATCTAAAAAGAAGGTTTTATTCCATAAGTATGCTGAATTCATTATGGAACACCACTGATTTTCATCTCTTTCATTTCTTAAATTCCAGGGAAATGTGAAAAGAAGGATCTCGCCTCCTCTAGATAAGGATTGTGTCGAAAAGATCCAGAGGCTAGCAGCTGACTAACCTCGAAAATGAAGCTGCACTAGTGAATGCTACAAGACATCGTATAGTTCTTCTGGTGTAGCAGTGACCCAGCAACAAGCGTTCTACTCCCTCCGTCCGGAAATACTCGTCGGAGAAATGAATGTATCTAGACGTATTTTAGTTCTAGATACATCCATTTTTATCAATTTCTCCGACAAGTATTTTCGGACGGAGGGAGTTTTATTTCTAGAACTGCGAAGCATAGGCTGCCATATTAAGTGTGTCGAGGGTAGAGAGTAGATTGAGCCATCTGGAGGGAGCAGCTTTTATCTCCTGCCTAACTACCTAGACAGACTAGTGAAGCACTCTGTATTAATGTAATGGGGAGGAGGTCTCCTGATCCATTAATGTAATGGGGAGGAGGTCTCTAGATAAGGTACACAAGTCATCGCATGATGCCCTGTTCCTGCACAAAGCAGTTCAACCCAAACTAACTAAGCACAAAACTATTGAGGTTGACTTTATAGACGCATTCAGCAGTTAATAACTAACAGAAATACAGAACATTATTTCTCATGTAATGCCCAAAGTGGTGTAAACTTTCTGGATTGGCTAATTGTTCATTGAGTCTGACAAACAAGATCGCAATTCCGAAGACACCAGTTTTACTATGTTAAGTTACGAACCATGTACATTATTGAATCAAAAGTGCAAATGAGACAGATACTACTATACCGCATTTGAAGGGGATGGCCAGCAGTGGATAGCAGCTCCGGCATGAATGGCATCAATTGAACATGAAGCAAAAGGGAGCCTCGAAATATCGGCCCTTACGAGTGCGAGGTTCCTGCAGAACCAAAAGAAGAGAACAGTAAGTATTTGCTAGAAGCATCATCGAATACTGCTATTGAATGTTCACGATTACTGTAGTGTACTTGGATCAAAAAGAACATTCTGAGGTAGTAATAGACTGAACTAAGGGAGCAGATTACCGCATATTCACATGCCGTTCAATTGGATTCTGACCACATAGATCTTAAGTCTTTTTGGTATTAAAGAAAAATAAAGCACTAGTTTCCACACAAAAATTAGATGGCCCAAGTGGTCTACTTGATGGTTTGTTAGAGTTGGTTGTTGGATGTTACAAAACCTTTTTTCAATCCTCACAGGAAAAGCTCAAAATAAGCACGAAGGAAAGCTCACGTGTTAATAGGGGTTTCTTCTTGCTTGATGTAGTCAGAGCATTGGTGGAGGATATTCTCAGAAAAGTCCAAAGCAACCACAGATGACTATGCCCCAGAGCTTGCAAACTTCCTTGAAAACTAGCCACAAACATCAATATTATCTTGACATGAAAGAGCGGCGATCATTTTTTGTTGCAACAAGAAAACATGAAGCACCAAATACTTGGCTTTGACAGATTTACAACTTAATATAAATAGTTTCTCACTGAGCAGTAACACCTTATGGCCATGGAATTGAAGAATGAGGCAGCCAAGAAATGTACCTCTTCATCGTGGCCAGGGAAGCCACTCCGATTGAAGTTCTGACGCCACCCCCTCTCATAAAGAAAGAAGACGAGCGGGCTCCTAAACAGCTCAGTCCTAGCAGGCTTCAGTTCACTGTATTCTTTAATGCCTGAGGTGACAGTGAGATCCAAGAAGATATCTTTGCTGGTGAATGACTTGTTGCATTTTCAAACATTTAAATCCTGACATATAAATCGCTGGCCTGGGACACACGTAGAAGCCAAAACAACATAAATCCTAAACCAGCCAACAGAATTGCATGAGATGAACGCAACTCATGGACTTTAGACATACAGATTCATGCCTGACGGCCCTTTCCGTATCAGTGGTTCATAGCAAACAGGGCATCCAAACACCTCGCTTTTTGGTTTTCTAAAGCATCATTCTGCTCGGTTTTGATCTCCTGAAACGGTTCGCACAGTGAGCATCAGTTTCACACGGTATGAATAAAGTCCAACCTTGGCATAACATCAAACACTTACACTTAACGCGACAGTAAACTATGCTATTTAAACAGGCTGCTTCTTTGCCGAAGCATACACGATCGCTTGCTAGCAAGATTAGCTCTTCAGAGTTAAATACTGGAGGCTAGATTGCAGAGACCACTCACCCTATGCATGTAAGGCAACAGAAGTACAGATATTAGCGGCCATATAACCATTGAGCTCAGTCACTAATCTACCATGCGAGGTTCAGTCTTTGCATCTGGTGGCCAAATATCAGCAGTGCAGGCCATGACTGAAAATACCTGCTAAACTTACCCTAGCTCTCGATTTTTACTCTACTAAATACTATCAGCATTTATAGAGATTTCACTATAGACTACATATGGAGCAAAATGAGTGTATTTACATTCTAAAGTGCATCTACATACATCCGTATATGGTCCATAGTAAAATCTCTACGAAGACTTATATTTAGTAAAATCTACTACAACAAGTTGTGCCCGACTCCGGCGATGGAGGGGCGATGACGGCGGCGCGCCTTCGGCTCGCTTCAGTGCTGATAGTCGTCGCTAGGTGGTCTATGGATCTGAATGTAATTTTTATTATTTCTAGTATTCATTGTACTGCCATGATTGAAGATGAATAGATCAGAAATTTTCTCGCAAAAAAAAAGAAACGGAGGGCGTACAAAGCTTGGTTCCTGCCAAAGCCGCGCCTAGACATAACACCAAACATTTGGTGGGCGACAATAGCTCCCCTTTTTTTCTAGCAGACACAATGGGTTTCCGTGCCTTCCCTGAGACGAGAATCAGCTAGTGGCGTAGGTACATACGGGGTCGAGTGCGACGGCCACCCGGCGAGCCGGCAGCGGCAGGCCTGGGCAGCCAGGGGACGCGTGGGAGGAGGAGGAGCAGGAAGCCGCTGCGGCTCTCACCGCGAGCTCCATGGGCGAGGCTGACGCGGAGCTGCAGAGCAATTGCAGTAGTACGCTGCAGCCTGGAACCTGGAGACGCGCCGACCGGCGAAGGTCCGGCAGGGGAGGGAAGACGAGGGGTGTGTTTTTTTTTGAGAAAAAAGAGGGGCGTGCTTTTTGTTTTTCTTTTTGTTTTGAGGAAAAGGAGGGGCGTGCTGGTCGTGGGCTCATCTCAAGCGTGGCGCCGCTAGCTCCAATTGTAACCACCCCTCCTCCAAAATCGGATCCATACCTGGCTATCTGGGTCGGCCCGGCCCGGCACACACTCAAACGTGTCTGGCATGACACATTAAGTAAACATGATGGCTGTGGCATGTTTATTCCCTAATGGGCAGTTCGGCACATTTAACCTTTTCTCACTGAATTACTTCAAAATATGGCACATTTACTCATATTTGAACTTGCTGAAAGGGTAGATTTTACATAGCTAGTAAGCATACTGAATAATAGATTAAGGTGTAGAAATAGGGCAGCGATCTACATCGGTCAGGCGATTGGGAGCCCAGATAGGTCCCCTCGCGAGTTGTGGAGTCGCCACCTTCTTGGTCATTAGATCTCGCCTCCACTATTGTTGTTCCATTTGCCCACTGCTCGCACCAAAATTGTGGGGGATAGAGCCAGCAGCAGCGAGCACCGCCCCTCCCCGCCCCACAATATCAACTCTTCACCGGCTCCTCGCATCCGGCGGCGGAGGCTTGCTCGGCGCCGTAGCATCCTACCATCCCCGCATCTTGCGGTCACTGTTAGAGCTTGCTGCTTTGCCGATTGCAGCTCTCTTACTTGCCGGTCACAGCTTGTCATGGTCACCATTGCAGCTTGCCCCTTTGCCGATTGCAGCTCTCTGACCTGCCGGTCACAGCTCGTCATGGTCACCATTGCAGCTTGCCAACGTATTATCGCCATTCACCTCTTGTTGTCGATGGCCCCTGTGTTCCCTCATATCGTCGTCGCGGCGGCACCAACAACGCACATCCCCCGGTCCCAACATCTCTAATCGACGGTCACAACATCGCACCTCACCGATTGCACCATTGCCAAACTGGATGTGGTTGTTTGCAGCATCATCGACAATCGTTGGTCCTAGCATCTCGCATCGCCATTCGCATCCTCGCGCCTAACCGCTTGTAACATCGATGGTCATAGCCACGGGCAACCTACTCACTCCTTAGTCTTTATCGTAGGCACAAGGAGGCGATGCTTCATAGGACGACGGTTTGCTGCAACAATGGAGGTTTCTCCTTGCAGCATCAATGCCCCCCCCCCCCCCCATGCAACACCGCCGGCAATTGGGTGTGTGTTGGGAGCCTCTCACAACATCGGTCGCGCACGGGAATTCATAGTCGCTTGGGAGTAAACCTATTCAAACCCGGGCTAGGCCGGGTTTCGGGCCGGGCTTTGTAAGTCCGAAGCAAAAATCCCAAGCCCGGGCCCGAAGCACATGGACAGTGCCATTTTTCAATTAAATTAATTATATTTGGGATATTAAAATAATATAGTATATCTATATTTCAAATAAAATATACATTTATTGCCATTTTGGGCTTTTTTCGGGCTTTCATGCGGGAAAAATGGAGCCCAGGCCCAGCCCCGATGCCGGGCTTTTGGGCTCAGGCTGCCCATGCACAGGTCTGCTTGGGAGTAGGAAGTAGCTGGTGATGAAAGGAAGAAGAGGAGAGTGGGGAATTGGGGATGCAACCATGGGCTGGTGTGCGAAGAGATAAGCGTAAAAGGAGTGGGAAAGGGTGTTGTGTGTAAGGCACACTAGGACACATAGCATGCAAACATATAATGTAAAGTGAGCATCTACACCACGGTAGAGGGCGACAATATAACACATATCAGACATGTTGAACAGAGAAAAGGGGGATTGGTAATTTTGACGACCGTGCCAAGTGCAACCAGTGCTTTGCTTCATGATTTTCAGACAAAATAGAATATGAAAAGGTTAGATCTTTATGAATTTGTTTGACCCAGAAATTGGGGTACGTCTTTCTATCACGATGCAGGTAATATTACAGATGCACCTACAAAGACAACACGAAGAGCAGAACGAATTCTAGATCATGAGAGCTGAGATATCTCCTGGAGAGACAAAAAAAGAGAGAGGGGAAAAATGAGCACGACAGGTCTCCGAGGGAGCAGGGAGAGCGAACCACCACCTACCATCATTAATGGCGTCGCGGCCGCCATTAATGCTACCGTGAGCTTATCTATCCCCAATTCCCATCCATCCCCTTCACGTTTCAGATCGGGCGATCCATCCCTGCAACCTTCCACGGCCAATTCCGACGAGAGTGATGGTGGGGGGAGCGCGGCGCGGAGCGAGGGCACGGAGACTGCGGCCCGCGCATCAGGTGGCAGCCCCGTCTCAGCCGCCGTCGCAGCCACCGGTGACGATGTTGCCGGAAATCGACGCGTCGTCAACGGAGGCATCTGCGGAGATGGAGCGGGTGGTGAGGGAGAGATTCCCAAACCGCGCCGACTGGCCCGATATCCTCCTGGAGGTCCTCCGATTTGCGACGTTCGAGGAGCGCGCGCGCTTTGCGGGCGACGACGGGGGGATGGACTTCGAGCTCATATTCTGGGCGATCCAAGAGGCGGAATCACCGGATCCAAGGCAGGCGACGCGGTGGGCGCACTTCAAGATGAGGAATCCGTCAAGGCTCAACATACGACCCCCACCGGTGCTGCGGATCGCCAGCATCCCACCGGAAGAGCTGCCGCCGGGGACCGTCCTCCCCAGAAATCCCTGAAGCTTCAACCCCCTGGCGCATGGCCCCTGCAGGGCAGCTCTGTCCTGCCCACAGGGCGCAGAAGGATCAGGGGCTCCACCCTTGAACCTCCGCCATGGCCAGGCGATCGAGGGGAGAAGCCCTGCATCAAGGTAAAAATCATGCAACCCAAATTTCGTTCGATTGTGCTACAAAATGTTCAATCTGAAGCTTGTTTTGGTGGAGATTCCCACACCGATTTTGGGGAGGGGAACGATAGAACAATTGTGACTGGTGTGATTGGAAGGGTTGTCCCTTCGGTTAGTTCTCTTATTTCCTCATCCTCGGCCGGACTGCAAAAGGTTTTGTGTGAAAATCTGAATCCAACGAATTGTAGTGTCTCTGATGAACTCGTTTCTGTGAGGAGGACGGGGCTGATTTCAAATCAGTCGCCTGCAGTGACTGGACCGACCCCTACCCCATCCCCGTTGGTAACTGGATGTGTGGTCAGGAAGAAAGCGGGGGGGCAAAAGACGTTTTCTACTTTGGCGAGCGGAGCTGGGGAGGAGGTGGCGGATTTTTTTGGTCAGCTGTGGGTTGTCCCTTCCCCGACCCGCAGCCGCCGCCTACGTAAACCTAGACAGGAACCCCCAAAACCTAGCTTCGCCATCCCCAATCTCTTTTGGATTAGGAAGGATTTGTTCTTGTCAAGAAAATTCTCGGTCCAAGATTGTCACCCGATCTCCGCTGTAGGACCTTTTGATCCTGTTCCTACTTCTTTCAAGATCTCGAGTGAGGGGTTAGGTTTTCCTAGATCGTTCGTTGAAGCAGTTAAGAGAGGGATGGAAAATCGGGGGCAGATGGCGCAAAGGAACCGCCGGCCACCGCCGGGGAAGAAGCCCAACCTGCAAGAGGGGAAGTCTTCCTCTTCCTTGGTTACTGGAAAACCAGGGCAACAAGGCCCGCCCAAATCAACCCAGGGGATTTCTGCACAGTCTGCTCCGGCGGCTGCAGCCCCACCACCACCTCCTCCCCCTCCAGCGGTTCAGATCCTCGACCCAAAGTACAAAGATATGATCTGTTTCAATTGTAGTTGGCCTGGTCACTACGTGGGTAATTGCGTGGAGCCAAAAAAATGATTTATATGTGCTGGCAACCACAACGTCAACAACTGCGCGGCTTGGGCAAAACTTCAACCGGCTGCTACTTACTTTGGAAGTGCAGCCTCGGGTCTGGGTTTCTATCATATTGAGGTTCCTATAGCGGCCGAATCTAGCTGGCTGAATTACAAAAACTGTGCTGTTCTCAAGGTGGTTAAAGGCGAGGTTTCTGCCTCGGATCTGCTCACCCAACTCAACGGGATCTTTTGTAAGAACAAAGAGTGGCCGTGGCAGATCAGGGAACTGGAGAACAAGAAGTTTCTGCTGAGATTTCCACCCTGGAAAAATGTGGATGATCTAATTGAATTCCCACCATTTGAGCTACCCATTGCTGGGGTGTCCGTCAAAATTTGTGAATGGGAAGGAATGGTGGATGAGTTTGGTGCACTTACTGAAGCTTGGGTACAGATCGAGGGGATTCTACCTAAATGGTGTGCTTGGAAAGTCTTTGCTCAGATCACTGCATGTTTTGGGATTCTGGTGGATGTTGACTGGAATGGCATCTTCAAGAGTTTTTATGAAACTATCCGAGTCAAGGTTGCCTGCAGAGATCCTAGGAAGATTCCTTATGAAAGGTTGGTGGAAATGAAAAGGAAACTCTACCTACTATTTTTTACAGTGGAAGGTTTTGAACAGGATGGTGAGGACTCTGATGGAGGTGATGACGATACAGGTATGGATGGTCTGGAGGTAAATGAGGAAAATAACAATAAAGGTGCTGAGGATAAAAAAGATTTGGATGATGGTGAGGATGAGGCTATTGACGAACTGGACAAGGCCAACTTCCCTACCAAAAAAGTCCCATCCACTAGCTCTAACAAAACAATGGCTCTAGTGACTGCTTCTGCAATGGAAATCAATTCGTTTAATGTGTTAGATGTAAAGCAAGGAAAAAAAATCGGATGGCCTCATGGACAAGACACCTATGAAATCTGATGGAGATGAAACAGGAACAACCCCGAGGTTTGCAAGGTCTCGATCTTGTTGTCGGTCCATCCGGACTACTGCTCTGAACAGCTTAACAAGTTTGAGATGGTGGAGTCTGATGTGGAAGAAGAAATCACCAACACTGAAATGGAGTGCTTACCTGAGGATTTAACCCTGGCAATGAACTCAGTTAAAAGATCATTGCTGGACTCGCTTGAGAAAGTGACACGCTTGTCAAGAAGAAACCCAAAGTTAAAAACTCACCTACTTGGGGCCCAGTTCTAGCTAACAAACCTATGACCAGAACTCAAGGAAACACTAAGATCATGGATAAGGCGGCTGCATACATGATGAAGAAGAACTTGGAAATACCAGCTACATTTAAAGGTAAATCTTTTGCTACCCTTGACCCTAATGAACTTGTTTCTTATACTACTAAAGTGGATCTCTGTATTGGTAATAGTGAGGAAGAGCAAAAAGAAATTATTCTTGACCTAATTGACAAGGAAAAAATTAGATGCCTACAATTTGCTAATGAAAACCCTGAGATTGTTCTCCCTGACAATTTAGATTTGTTGGAACTGAATGTTCCTACCTCTGTTCCTAGGAATGAGGAGCTACCATATTCTGGATCAGTCGGCACTGCAGGTTCAGCTATGGAATGCCCCATCTTGCATAATAAGAAAAAGCCTTGTGGTTTATCCCACCCTTTTAAAATTAGATGATAGGAGCTTTTTGGAATATTCGTGGTCTAGGTCAACCTGGTAAAATTCAGTGCCTAGGAGATTTCATTTGTAATAACCGAGTGGATTTCTTGTGTTTCTCTGAAACCAAAAGAGAGAGCATTGATAATCATATCCTTAACAACATAGCTGGCAGGACACTCTTTGATTGGCATTATCTACCTGCGATTAACACGGCTGGTGGGATCCTTGTGGGTCTTAGAATTGATTTGTTTGAAGTTATTGGTTTTGTTAATAAGAAATCTTGCATTGTTGCAACTCTGAAAAATAAAGCAGATGGTTTCATTTGGCATCTTATTGCTGTATATGGTACATCTTATAATGAATTCAAACTAGAATTCATTGCTGAATTGCATGAGGTTATGGAGGGGCTCACTTACCCAGCTTTGCTTGTGGGTGATTTTAATCTAGTCAGGTCCACGGCTGACAAGAATAATGGTGTTATTAATAATCAGTTTTCGTACCTCTTCAATGATTGGATTAATAAATGGTCCCTTATGGAGATCAATGTGGCTAATAGAAAATATACTTGGAGTAATAACCAAGACAACCCTATTTTTGCCACTATAGATAGAGTTTTTACTTCTCTTTCCTGGGATGCTCATTTTCCTTTGTCAGTAGTCTCTGCACTTCCTCGGGTGGGGAGTGACCATGCACCTTTGCTTTTAGACACAGGAGCACGGAGGGTTACCTCCCCCAGAATTTTTCGTTTTGAGAAATGGTGGCTTGACCACCCGGAGTTTAAAAAAATGGTGATTGACACATGGAACACCCTGGTTCCGGGGAAAACAGCTATAGATATTTGGATGAATAAGAGTAAGCTATTTAGGAAGAAAGCTCGAGGATGGAGTATTAACATTGAAGCTGCTAGTAAAAAAAAGAAGAGGGAGATTTTGCTCGAGTTCGACATTCTCGACGTGTTCTCTGAGAGAAACCAGATTGATGATAGAGATAGAGTCAGGATGGAAGAGATTAAAAAAGAACTTGCTCAAATCTGGACCAAAGAGGAAACTGCCTTGTGGCAGCGTTCTAGAGATCGTCGAATTATTGATGGGGACAAGAATAATGCCTATTTCCACGCTTTGGCCAACCACAGACATAGGAAAAATCATCTCTCCGAGCTAATTGGAGATAATGGTCCAGTTTACACCACTCAGGAAATGTTGGGGGTAGCTACCACCTATTATAAAGACTTGCTCTGTTTTGAGAATAAGCACAATATTTGCCTCGGTCCTTCCTTCTGGGAGGAAAATTAGTTGGTTACTCAAGAGGAGAACGACCATTTGCAAAAAAACTTCTCTGAGGAAGAAATTAAAGAGGCGATCTTTGGGTCTTATGCCCATGGCGCTCCAGGTCCAGATGGGCTATCCTTTCTGTTTTACCAAACCTTTTGGGAGGTTATTAAAACTGACTTCATGGCCCTGGTCAGAGACTTTGAAGAGGGCAAGCTAGATTTACAACGTTTGAACTTTGCCTTGATTATTCTCATCCCAAAAGAACCTGATGCCAGAGAGATGAAGAAGTTTCGCCCTATAAGTCTGAGCAATTGTGGGGTTAAATTTTTTTCTAAAGCCATGACCAATAGGGTATCCCCTGTTGGACGTAGATTAATTTCTTCTAATCAAACCGCTTTCATTAAGGGGAGATACATCCTGGAGAGTGTGGTCATGGCACATGAGGTGATCCATGAGATAAGAAAATCAGGCTCACACGGTTTAGTTCTTAAACTGGATTATGAGAAAGCGTACGATAGAGTTAGTTAGGAGTTCCTATTTGATATGCTTCACTCGAGAGGTTTTGGTCCAAAGTGGATTTCTTGGATCAAAAGCACTCTCATCAATAGCACGTTCAGTGTGAGAATTAATGACACTACTGGGCCCTACTTTGTAGGAGGTAAAGGTCTCAAACAAGGGGACCCTCACTCCCCTTTGTTATTCAACTTGGTTGCTGATGTGTTTAGTAAAATGCTCAAAAAAGCTACTTCTCAAAACTTAATATCTGGGCTTCTGCCTCATGTGATTCCTGGAGGTGTGGTTAGTCTGCAATATGTAGACGACACTTTACTGTTTTTAGAGAACTCTACTCAGAAGGCAAGAAATTTTAAATGGCTTTTGTCATGTTTTGAAAACCTATCTGGGATGAAAATTAACTTCCACAAGAGTGATCTCATGACTATCAATGTAGATGATGCAATTGCTAAGGAATTTGCTCAGATATTTTGCTGTAAAAAAGGCTCTTTCCCTATTAAATATCTGGGAGTGCCTCTGCACTATGATAAGCTAAAAAAAAGGATTTACAACCTATTATTGATAGAATCATTAAAGGTATATCTGGCTGGCTGGGAAGATATCTCACATATAAAGGGAAAATTATTTTACTATGTGCTTGTGTGATTAGTATACCTGCTTATTTGATGTATGTGATCAAGTTTCCCAAATGGGCAATTAATGCCATTAACTCCCAAATGGCTCACTTCTTTTGGGGAATATGGGAGACCAACACAGGTATCATCTGGCTAATTGGGGCCTAATTACTAGGAAGAAGGAATTTGGAGGCCTGGGGGTACCCAACATTAGAGAGTATAATATGGCTTTATTAGCTTCTTGGGGGAAAAGATTTTTCAATAATCCTGACTCAGATTGGGTTAAGCTTCTCTTGTACAAGTACAAAGTTAATTCTCCTAACCTGCTCTGGGTTAGGAGTGAAGGGGGCTCTTCCTTTTGGAAGAGCATAACTTGGGCCCTGGCTGCTGCAAAAACCTTTTATAGATGGAAACTAGGTGATGGAAAACTCATTAGTTTTTGGCATGATGTGTGGGTGGGGGATTGTTCCCTTAAAGTACAGTTTTGGGATTTGTTTAGTATATGTAACCAAGCTGACAGTACAGTCGCTCAGGTTTGGGATGGTAGTAATTTGAAATTAACCTTTAGAAGATGTGTTGATCTTAGTGGTATGAACCGTTGGGAACAACTTGTTTATGTGGTCAGGCAAAAACCTCCTGTAGATGAATTGGATACCCCGATTTGGGGCTTAGAACCCAATGGGACTTTCTCGGTTAAATCCTTTTATAAACAAATCAATTTTAGTGGGATAGCTCCTGTTGTTAGTGATAAAATGTGGAAAATTTTATGTCCACAGAACATCCATATTTTCCTTTGGCTTTGTGTTCACAATAAGATACTTACCAGAGATAATCTGGCGAAAAGAAGAGAAGTTGAAGAACCTTCCTGTTTATTTTGTTCTGAATTTGAAACGGTTCATCATCTGTTGTTTGAATGTGTGGTGGCCCAACAAGTTTGGGAATTTGTTGCTGAAGCTTTTGCTATCGACAAAATTTCTTGTTTTGGAAATGTTGTGTCCTTCTGGCATATGCATAAGGAAAATGCTGTATTAAATATGGTGACAACTGCTGCCTTGTGGAGCCTGTGGAGACTAAGAAATGAGTTTTGCTTTCAGGGGCGCAAATGGAGAAGTGTGAAGTGCATTCTTGCAAAACTAAGCTGCTTTTTACACCAATGGAAAGTTCTCTGCGCCGATGGGCAGGCGACTCTACTGCTACGATGCATCCTTCTGCTGGACAAACGGCGTGGGGAACTCCTCCGGATCGCCTGGAGATGATGCTGGGAGAGACCAACTGAAAGACGGCACGCTGGAGATGATGGATTCATGTCGATCTCCTTCGTCTCTCATTTCGGTTGCTGCTCTGTAATAAAAATGAAAGACTCCGTCTATGCTTCTAGCCTCTAAACTTTTTATTGGCTTTAGACTTTTATCATTGATTTAGCTGATTGGTAGTGGTCGGATGTTGCTTTTGTAAAACAAAATGTTTGGTGCTGTCTGCTTCATTCTATATAATGGGGCAGGGGGGCAACCCCTTTCTTTCAAAAAAAGACAACACGAATTGCGCGGCCATGAAACAGATTCATCGGAGTGACCGCATATTATATGAAGTCACCTGCTATAGTGAGCATCATGCTACAACACTTTCCTTGCCCTGAGAGTTTCAGTTGCAGACACCATCCACCATCCAGAAAGGCAGTCTTCATCTGTTTCAATTCATCTGGGGCTCAAGAACATGGAGCAAATGCCAGCTCGCCTTCTTTGAGTGCAACATCACCACGCTGTATTCAGAAGACCTTTCTTCTTGGAGCAATGGTATCGTAGAACAAACGCCGATCTGTACTGAGCTTTAGTCCTGTAGCACAGAGTGCCAAGATGCATATTCAGCCGATACAATTTCCGAAGAAATAAATGCAGGAAGATTCACTTTCATCAGATTCTTCCATTTTTTTGGTAAATGGATCAACAGAAAACAAATGATTTTGGCTAAAAGAATTAATATGATACACATACTTTTCCCATATTGCTAGAGCACCAGATGTTTGCATGTGAGAATTATTTTATTTATTATTTTTAGAAAAGGGGAGGATGTACCCCGGGGGCGACGCGAGGGAGAGGCATGGCTTTTTCTCAGCCGCCACACGGTAGAGTAAATTCAGGAAGAAGTTTGGGGAGAGGAGTAAAATTTTACTCCATTACGGCGGGTAAGCGATCGGCTAGCTGCCACTTAGAGAAGTAAAAAAGAAAATTTACTCGTCTAACCGGTTATAAGGGATCGGTTAGAAATGCCCCCTTAGATTAAGGAGTTCTCAGAATCATCTAGGGGTTTGGGAGAAGAAAAATTGTAGCACGGCGCCTTCAACAATGTAATAACACCAACAAGCGTTGCCGTCATCAGTTCGGAGCACTGGCAAAGCTCGGCTTATGCCGACAATTTCACCTCACAATGAAATCGACCGTCACAGTCCACCGGCCCGCTAGACGGAGCTCGGACAAGCCCGTCGGCCTAGGGGCCTGCACCGGCCATATCCATCAAGCATCCGACTCCCCGTATCACAAGAGTAGTTGAGGGTTTCGCCAAGAAGCCGCATGGGACCGTTGTCATATATGAGCACTACCTAGAGCCACAGCCGCATCAACATGTGCCGATGTCGTCGGGCCATGACACTCCTGCAGGAGCCGGTAATTACTGCTCTTGGGCAGTGTAGCAGCCCGTGAATTTACATTGGCTGGGACTGGGAGAAGCCAAGGAGTCCACCATGTCTAGGAAATTGAATCTACTTTACAGAATGTTTACAGTATTTTGATTTTAGAATTTCATTTTGTATCCCTCTTCAGCGCACACAAATACCGGCACCCACGTACAGGCACAGCCGCCGCCTCTCCCCCTTCCACTTCCACCCCACCATCTCCTCCGATATTCACGGGATTCCCCCGTCGACGACAACTTCCCATCCAGTCCACGCCACCGGCCGCCGGCAACAAGATGGCCCCGACGCTGACGGAGCTCCCGGGCGGCCTCCTCACCGATATCCTTCTCCGGCTGCCCGCGCCGGAGGACCTCGCGCGCGCCTCGGCAGCCTGCCCCGCCTTCCGCCGCGTCGCCACCGACGGCGCCTTCCTGCGCCGCTTCCGCCGCCTCCACGCCCCGCGGCTCCTCGCCTTCCTCGACCTCGACGGCCTCCAGCCGGCGCTCCCGCCCCACCCCTCCGCGCCCGCCGCCCGCGCGCTCGCCCGCGCCGCCGACTTCTCCTTCTCCTTCCTCCCCTCCCACTGCCGCTGGGTCCCCATGGACGTCCGCGACGGCCGCGTCCTCCTCGGCCGCGACCACACGCAGGACGCGCGGCCCCCGATCTGCAGGGAGCTCGTAGTGTGCGACCCGCTGCACCGGCGGTACGTCCTGCTCCCTCCCGTGCCCGACGCCCTCGTCGCTTCGGCGGAGCGCCCGCCCCCCGTGCTACGCAGGCCCTTCGACGAGCCTCTCCTCCTTCCCCTCGGCGAGAACGATGAAGCGAGGGCATTCACGGTGATCTCTATGGTGCATTGCGAGACTAAGCTGGCCCCCTTTGTATTCTCTTCCAGCATCGGGCAGTGGCGAGCCGCGGCACCCATGCTCTGGTCAGACATGCCAGTGCCGCCGATGGACCATACTTATCTCAGGCGGCATCATGCCTATGGCTGCTTCTACTGGGAGTCCACCTTGATCAAGAGGAGAGATTTGCTTGTGCTCAACATCCAGAGGATGGAGTTCTCCATTGCTGAGCTCCCATCCTCTGGTTGGGGCACTCTAGGCGTGGCCATTGTGGAGGCAGGGGAAGGCAGGCTTGGGCTGTTTGGTATCCGTGATGGAACTGCCGGTGGCAAACCTGACCTCTGCTATACCGTTAGGCGTAACAAAGGCAAGAATTCTGGTCAGTGGCAGATGGTGAAGACATTCTCACTTGGTTCTGAAGGCCTGAATTATATCAAAGCCGCAACAGAGAGGTATGTGCTCCTGATATGTTCTGAAGCCCCGCGGTTCGTAGGCTTGTCTATGGAGATGCCAGACTTGGAGTATATCTCAGTGGACGTCAGGAAGCTGCAGCTTGAGAGGGTCTGTCTGAAGCCTTTTGGGAATTCATTGTCCAGGACGCGCATATATGCCCACTTCCCGCCGTCGCTGTCCTCGCCGACAATATGAAGTGGTATATGTTTTACACTTTTACTGCATCCTAGTTATGTTATATCTTTCACTTCAAAGGTTTCACACGGATTGTCTAATGCTTAATCGTTCAGAGTTGCAATTGGTCATTCTTGTTTACACGATTTAGTAGTGATTAGTTTTTTGTGCTCAATCATGGGAAAGTGAACATATTTGTGATATGTTGTCCTATTTGTTTCAATTCCTGTTTTGAGGGAAGCATACAAGAGAAAATATCTTTCACATAGCTCAAGCTTCCAGTATGATTTTAGGAGTCATAAAATCAAAACCTATATTTTCGTGGAACAGTTTTATAGCCGAGGTAATGGAGAAGTGATCCATGTGTAGATCCATTTTACCTTTGCTGTGGTTAGTTTCACCTCTAGAAAGTTAATTACAGTTAAGAAGGACTCATCTTGTCCGCTTCTTCTCATAAATATAAGGATGTAGGTAAGTTTTTCTTTTGGTCATCTTCGCATTCATTTTTCCTTTTATTGTGATGATGTTGTTTTGGAAAATCTCTGCCTCACTTCTCTGAATAACAGAGAAAGAGCAGTGTGTGTTCACACTGTGTGATTTGGATCAGTCTCATAAATCTGTTATAGGCTTCACCTCTATTATTTGTTGATTGTGGCTAGAACCCTGATATATTTCCTTAGGTGACTTAAGCTACGCAATAAAATATATGAAGTCCTGCAAACACTAAGGTACCAGTTTAGAATTACCTAAGTTTTCAGTGCTCGTTTCTTTTTGTGTACATTTCTCTGTCTTGTTATGTGCTCCAACCTGCATTGCAAATTACAGTGCTGAAGCTGAACACACAACAGCACTGCATATTTCAAATCAGGTTGAGGGGAACCTTCCTGATGGAACGAATGCTATTCTGCTTCTATATCTAGCCCAATATAATGCCGATAATTCGTTCCTTCAAGCTTAATGCTTAATTGTTCAGTGTTGCAATTCGTCATTCTTGTTAACAAGGTTTAGTAGTGGTTATGTTTTTGTGCTCAGTCATGGGAAAGTAAACATATTTGTGATCTGTTATCCTGTTTGTTTCAGTTGCTGTTTTGAGAGAATCGTACAAAGAAATATCTTTCGCATAGCTCAAGCTTCCACTATCATTTTAGGAGTCATAAAATAAGAACATGTATTTTCGTGGAATAGTTTTTATCTTTTATGGCCAAGGTAATGGAGAAGTAATCCAAATAAAGCTGCAGTTTACCTTTGGAGTGTTTACTTTCACCTCTAGAAAATAATTGCAGTTCAGTACTCATCTTGTCCACTTCTCATAAATATAAGGATGTAGGGAGGTTTTTTCTTTTGGTCATCTTCACATTCATTTTTTCTTTTCTTTCGATGATGTTGTTTGAAAAAAATCTCTGCCCAATTACTGGGTTCACAAATAACAGCCTGAGTCACTGCTCTGAATAACAAAGAAAGAATAGTGTGCCCTCACAATGTGTGATTTGAATCAGTCTCGTAAATCAGTTGTAGGCTTGACATCTATCATTTGTTGATTGTGGCTAGAACCCATGATATATTTCCTTAAGTGACTTAAGCTAGGTAATAAAAATCTGAAGTCCTACAAACACTGTGTTTGTTTCAATTCCTGTTTTAAGAGAATCGTACAAAATAAATATCTTTCACATAGTCTCAAGCTTCCACTATAATTATCACAACATTTATATCGTGGAATTGTTCTATGGTCCATGTAATGGAGAAGTAATCCAAATATAGATCCAGTGTACCTCTGGAGTGTTTGCTTTCACATCTAGAAAATTAATTACAGTTAAGAAGGACTCATCTTGTCCACTCTCTTCTCATAAATATAAGGATGTAGCCATGTAGGGAGGTTTTTTTGTTTTGGTCATCTTCACATTCATTTTTTCTTTTTTTGTGATGATGCTGTTTTGAGAAATCTCTGCCTAATTACCTCCTTCACAAATAACTGCCTGAGACACTGCTCTCGCACTGTGTGATTTGAATCAGTCATGTAAATTAGTTACATGCAAGGTTTTGGTTATCAGTTGAAATTTTGAGATTTCCCATGGTTACCGCATATTTCCGTGCCCCTCCGTAAATCGCCATACCAAGCAAAAAATACCAGTTTTTTGAATTTGAATGCTCGATTTATAGTAAAGTATGTAGGATCTAATTAGTTGGTTCTGATGTGCTGGTAGCAACCTAGTTCCTGTTTTGAGAGGTCTCTGGTTTGAATGTTTCGTTCATTCACTTATTTGAATTCAAAATTCAACTAAAAATCCGTTCGAAATATTCTTGGTATTTCTCGGTAACCGTGGTAAGCATGTTTACCAGTCCCCCTCGGTAAAATTGCCTCATTCGGTAACCAAAACCTTGGTTACATGCTCACATCTATCATTTGTCGATTGTGGCTAGAACCCCTAATATATTTCCTTGACTTAAGCTAGGTAATAAAATATCCTAAGTCCTGCAAACACTAAACTACCAGTTTAGAATGACCAAAGATCTTCGGTGCTTGTTTCTTTATGTGTGCATGCCTCTGTCTGGCTATGTGCTCCAACCTGCATTGCAATTCGGTGCTAAACACACAGAACGTTGCATATCGCAAATCCGGTTGCGATGAATGGTTAACCTTACTTGTTGAAGGAATGCTATTCTGCTATTATATCTAGCCAATATGTATAATTCGTTCCTTTAAGCTTGTAAGCTCTTAACTATGTTTACAAGTTGGACCCAAAAATCTTCTCTGTTTGGCTAAACTTTCGTCTTGTTTGTTCAGATTTGGGGGAGCCGTAATCAGATCAGCATTCTCAATTCAAGACAACTGGGATTTACATTGCTTCGCCTGGCATTCGTCATGTCTATATTTTGGTTAATTACTATGGCATTGATGTGGATGTTGTTTGTCCGAGTGTGGCAGTGCAATGTCTATGTTGTGTCCTTCCTTTGATATCTAAGAATGTTACATTTTAATTAACGGTCTCAATCAATCAAGAACTGTGGTAAGTCCACCTTTATTTGTTATACTGAGCAGTGCGTTGCGATGCATCTGGTGCTGATGAATGGATGTGGCGGCGAGTGGCTGCTGCTTGTCCAAGTCTGCTGCTCCTTGACAGCCATGGCAGCGTACCACTCATACATAACTGTTGCCTCTTGAACATCTAAAAGCTCGACGGTCTTTAGAAATAAGAGCTGCTTCTATTGATGCCTAGAGCTTAGAAACAACTTCTAATGGTCCACCCCAACACCAATCGAATTCTGGTGTGTTTGGTATCCTGGGTTTGTGCGTTTGTTATTGAAGTGACAGTTGCATTCATTTTGTTCGATTCTTTCTTCTCTCTCTCGCCAATCAAAAGCCATACATTTTTATTTCCCTAGATGATTGATATCTTTTAAACTAGATTTTTTTTCATATATTTCAATTCATCGTCACAAGAGCTAGCACAAGACCAATCTTGGGTACATTTTAAACTACTCTAAATTTCACTATTTCAATCAACTGAAATATATGTTAATTTTTAGAAATATAGTAAAATGATTGAAATATGTGTTACTGAAAATGAATTGTGTGTGAATTTTTACTTTACATTTCATCACTTCAAAAAATACATCAAACTAAAATTGTAAACTCTTTCAAATACAATAGTCTAAATCAAACTACAATTGAGAAATATTCACATACATTTTACACATACTTCAATCAATTTTGTACACTTAATTTGGTTGCTTTCGAATAATAACTCGCTAAGATAATTAATGACGAGACAAATCTTTTGCCTCTGTTTCCACAAAAATATATATGTTATTTCACTAGATTTCAATTTTTCAAATATTATTTACGAATATTCACACATGTCTTAACCATTTTTGTTATATTTCAATCAATTCCAGAAAACATTCCACATGCATATTTCGCAAACATTTCAAGCATTTAACACATATTCAACGCTTTTGAATATTAACTCCAGTTATGTTCTTTCAAATATTATTTCCTCAATTTCAATTATTCATATAATATTCACACATATCTTAACCATTTTAGTTATATTTCAATCAATCACAAAAAACATTCCACGTGCATATTTCACAAGTATAAAATTATCTTAGCGAGTTAATTAATTATAGGAAAATTATAAATAAAACGCCCACACATTTTAGTAACATTTTACACGATTTTAACACTTCATACTTGCCCAACATTTATTAAATAAATTTTGCAAACGCATTTACATTTCAGTCATTTCACCCATTTCCACTGCTTATTTTTGAAATTAATGGGAATAAGCTGACGTTGTTGAAAGCTCACAAATTATTTCAATTTTATACATATTTCACATGAATGTCAACTATTTGACTCATGTTGACCAGAAAGAGTTTCCCCTCGCTTTGTATTACAAAGCAACCAACCGATACAACCAACGATAGGTGCTGGGGTGGAAGCAGCACAGACACACCCAAAAGAAACGAAAGAGAAAACCAAAGGAACAAATGCCGACAGCGGCGGATCGACAAAAACGAAAAAGCTTCGCGACCATTGCGCCCACCGTAGATCTCCCACCAAGATCCTAGACTCCGAAGTACTGGTACCAATGAACACCTCTAAGAAGGGACGCGACGATGATGACATTGCTGCCAAGGGTTTCCCCTGGTACTCGACGAAAAGAGAAGAAGGGTAGCCCCCAACGCCCTCCAGGAAGGTCCGGCGACACCCTCAAGCGCCACCGCGTTGGTTCCGGCCATGCCGACAGGAATTTCTCCCGATCCCAACCTCGGGCGCTCCGGAGCCCACCACCAAATCGACCACCACTCTCTGCCAACATGGTCTTGAAGCTTCTCACGCCGTCTCACCACGGCACCACAAAGTGAGGTCTGCGCTCCGAAGAAGGGAAGCCGGGACTAGAAGTAGCAGCACTGTCGGCACGCGGGAGGGTTCCACCTCCACCATCAGCAATGGTAGCCGACCGGACGTAGTAGCCCCCATGCCCGTAATGAAGGAAATATGCCCTAGAGGCAATAATAAAGTTATTATTTATTTCCTTATATCATGATAAATGTTTATTATTCATGCTAGAATTGTATTAACCGGAAACATAATACATGTGTGAATATATAGACAAACAGTATGTCACTAGTATGCCTCTACTTGACTAGCTTGTTAATCAAAGATGGTTATGTTTCCTGACCATGAACAAGGAGTTGTTATTTGATTAACAAGGTCACATCATTAGTTGAATGATCTGATTGACATGACCCATTCCGTTAGCTTAGCACACGATCGTTTAGTATGTTGCTATTGCTTCCTTCATGACTTATACATGTTCCTATGACTATGAGATTATGCAACTCCGTTTACGGAGGAACACTTTGGTACTACCAAACGTCACAACGTGAATCGGGTGATTATAAAGGAGTACTACAGGTGTCTCCAAAGGCAGATGTTGGGTTGGCGTATTTCGAGATTAGGATTTGTCACTCCGAATGTCGGAGAGGTATCTCTGGGCCCTCTCGGTAATGCACATCACTTAAGCCTTGCAAGCATTGCAACTAATGAGTTAGTTGCGAGATGATGTATTACGGAACGAGTAAAGAGACTTGCGGTGACGAGATTGAACTAGGTATTGGATACCGACGATCAATCTCGGGCAAGTAACATACCGATGACAAAGGGAACAAAGTATGTTATTATGCGGTTTGACCGATAAAGATCTTCGTAGAATATGTAGGAGCCAATATGGGCATCCAGGTTCCGCTATTGGTTATTGACCAAGAATAGTTCTAGGTCATGTCTACATAGTTCTCGAACCCGTAGGGTCCGCACGCAACAAGGTTTCGATGACAGTTTTATTATGAGTTTATGAGTTTTGATGTACCAAGGAGTTCGAGTCCCGGATGAGATCGGGGACATGACGAGGAGTCTCGAAATGGTCGAGACGTAAAGATCAATATATTGGACGACTATATTCGGAGTTCGGAAGGTTCGAATGATTAGGGTATTTTTCGAGTACCGGAGAGTTACGGAATTGTATTGGGCCTTAATGGGCCATACGGGAAAGGAGAAAAGGGCCAAAGGGTGGCCGCCGCCCTCCCTTGGACTAGTCCGAATTGGACTAGGGAGGCGCCCCTTCCTTCCTTCTCCTTTCCCTTCCTTTCCTTCTCTCCTACTCCTAATACATGGAAGGGTTCCTAGTTGGACTAGGAAAAGGGGAATCCTACTCCCGGTGGAAGTAGGAGTCCCCATGGCGCGCCCCTACTAGGGCCGGCCTCCTCCTCCCTCCCTCCTTTATATACGGGGCAGGGGGCACCCTGCACACGAAGTTGATCTACGGATCGCTCCTTAGCCGTGTCGGTGCCCCTCCACCATATTCCACTTCGATCATATCGTCATGAGCTTAAGCGAAGCCCTGCGCCGAGAAGTCATATCGTCATGAGCTTAGGCGAAGCCCTGCGTCGGTGGAGCATCATCATCGCCACCACGCTGTCGTCTTGACGGAACTCATCCCCGACACTTTGCTGGATCGGAGTCCGGGGATCGTCATCGAGCTGAACGTGTGCTGAACTCGGAGGTGCCGTACGTTCGGTACTTGGATCGGTCGGATCGTGAAGACGTACGACTACATCAACCGCGTTGTTATAACGCTTCCGCTTTCGGTCTACGAGGGTACGTGGACAGACACTCTCCCCTCTCGTTGCTATGCATCACCATGATCTTGCGTGTGCGTAGGAAATTTTGAAATTACTACGTTCCCCAACAGTGGCATCCGAGCCTGGTTTTATGCGTTGATGTCATATGCACGAGTAGAACACAAGTGAGTTGTGGGCGATATAAGTCATACTGCTTACCAGCATGTCATACTTTGGTTCGGGCGGTATTGTGAGATGAAGCGCCGGACCGACATTACGCCAGACGCTTACGCGAGACTGGTTTCACCGCTGCAGCACTAGTTGCTTAAAGGTGACCGGCGGTGTCTGTCTCTCTCACTTTAGTTGAACCGAGTGTGGCTACGCCCGATCCTTGCGAAGGTTAAAACAGCACTAACTTGACAAACTATCGTTGTGGTTTTGATGCGTAGGTAAGAACGGTTCTTGCTCAGCTCGTAGCAGCCAC
This sequence comes from Aegilops longissima, assembly GCA_021605205.1. Taxonomy (NCBI): domain Eukaryota; kingdom Viridiplantae; phylum Streptophyta; class Magnoliopsida; order Poales; family Poaceae; genus Aegilops; species Aegilops longissima. The sequence continues at coordinate 725,086,859 of CM038679.1, read as the reverse complement.
GTAAAACTTGCAACAACAAAGTAGAGGACGTCTAACTTGTTTTTGCAGGGCATGTTGTGATGTGATATGGTCAAAACGTGATGCTATATTTTATTGTATGAGATGATCATGTTTTGTAACCGAGTTATCGGCAACTGGCAGGAGCCATATGGTCGTCGCTTTATTGTATGAAATGTAAACGCCATGTAATTGCTTTACTTTATCACTAAGCGGTAGCGATAGTCGTAGAAGCAATAGTTGGCGAGACGACAACGATGCTACGATGGAGATCAAGGTGTCGCGCCGGTGACGATGGTGATCATGACGGTGCTTCGGAGATGGAGATCACAAGCACAAGATGATGATGGCCATATCATATCACTTATATTGATTGCATGTGATGTTTATCCTTTATGCATCTTATCTTGCTTTGATTGACGGTAGCATTATAAGATGATCTCTCACTAAAAATTATCAAGAAGTGTTCTCCCTGAGTATGCACGTTTGCCAAAGTTCTTCGTGCTGAGACACCACGTGATGATCGGGTGTGATAGGCTCTACGTCCATCTACAACGGGTGCAAGCCAGTTTTGCACACGCAGAATACTCAGGTTATACTTGACGAGCCTAGCATATGCAGATATGGCCTCGGAACACGGAGACCGAAAGGTCGAGCGTGAATCATATAGTAGATATGATCAACATAAGATGTTCACCATTGAAAACTACTCCATCTCACGTGATGATCGGTTATGGTTTAGTTGATTTGGATCACGTGATCACTTAGATGACTAGAGAGATGTCTGTCTAAGTGGGAGTTCTTAAGTAATATGATTAATTGAACTTAAATTTATCATGAACTTAGTCCTGGTAGTATTTTGCAGATTATGTTGTAGATCAATAGCTCGCGTTGTTGCTTCCCTATGGTTTTATATGTGTTCCTAGAAAATTGTATTGAAAAATGTTAGTAGCAATGATGCGGATTGGATCCGTGATCTGAGGTTTATCCTCATTGCTGCACGAAGAATTATGTCCTTAATGCACCGCTAGGTAACAGACCTATTGCAGGAGCAGATGCGGCGTTATGAACGCTTGGCTAGCTCAATATGATGACTACTTGATAGTTTAGTGCACCATGCTTAACGGCTTAGAATCGGGACTTCAAAGACGTTTTGAACGTCATGGACCATATGAGATGTTCCAAGAGTTGAAGTTAATATTTCAAGCAAATACCCGAGGTGAGAGATATGAAGTCTCCAACAAGTTCTATAGCTAAAGGATGGAGGAGAATCGCTCAACTAGTGAGCATGTGCTCAGATTGTCTGGGTACTACAATCACTTGAATCAAGTGGGAGTTAATCTTCCAGATAAGATAGTGATTGACAGAATTCTCTAGTCACCATCACTAAGTTAGTAGAACCTCGTGATGAACTATAGTATGCAAGGGATGACGAGAACGATTCCCAAGCTCTTCGTGATGTTGAAATCGACGAAGGTAGAAATCAAGAAAGAGCATCAAGTGTTGATGATGGACAAGACCACTAGTCTCAAGGAAAAGGGCAAAGGGAAGAAGGGGAACTTCAAGAAGAACGGCAAGCAAGTTGCTGCTCGAGTGAAGAAGCCCAAGTCTGGACCTAAGCCTGAGACCAAGTGCTTTTGCTGCAATGGAACTGGTCACTGGAAGCGGAACTACCCCAAGTATTTGGCGGATAAGAAGGATGGCAAAGTGAACAAAGGTATATTTGATATACAGATTATTGATGTGTATTTTACTAGTGTTCGTAGCAACCCTCGGTATTTGATACTGGTTCAATTGCTAAGAGTAGTAACTTGAAACGGAGTTGCAGAATGAACAGAAACTAGTTGAAGGGAAGTGACGATGAGTGTTGGAAGTAGTTCCAAGATTGATATGATCATCATCGCACACCCCTATACTTTCGGGATTAGTGTGGAACCTAAATAAGTGTTATTTGGTGTTGAGCATAAATATGATTTGATCATGTTTATTGCAATACGATTATTCATTTAAGTAAGAGAATAAATTGTTGTTCTGTTTACATGAATAAAACCTTATATGGTTACACACCCAATGAAAATGGTTCATTGGATCTCGATCATAGTGATACACATATTCATAATATTGAAACCAAAAGATGCAAAGTTAATAATGATAGTGCAACTTATTTGTGGCACTGCCGTTTAGGTCATATTGGTGTAAAGCGCATGAAGAAAAATCCATGCTGATGGGCTTTTGGAATCACTTGATTATGAATCATTTGATGCTTGCGAACCGTGCCTTTTGGGCAAAATGACTAAAACTCCGTTCTCCGGAACAATGGAACGAGCTACTGACTTGTTGGAAATAATACATACCGATGTATGCGATCCAATAAGTGTTGATGCTCATGGCAAGTATCATTATTTTCTGACCTTCACAGATGATTTGAGCAGATATGCGTATATCTTCTTGATGAAACATAAGTCTGAAATAGTTGAAAAGTTCAAAGAATTTCAGAGTGAAGTAGAAAATCATCGTAACAAGAAAATAAATTTTCCGCGATCTGATCGTGGAGATGAATATTTGAGTTATGAGTTTGGTCTTCAATTAAAACAAAGTGGAATAGTTTCACAGCTCACGCCACCTGGAACACCACAACGTTATGGTGTGTCCGAACGTCATAACCGTACTTTATTTTTGATATGGTGCGATCAATGATGTCTCTTACCAATTTATCAATATCGTTTTGGGGTTATGCATTAGAGACAGCTGCATTCATGTTTAATAGGGCACCATCTAAATCCGTTGAGATGACACCGTATGAACTATGGTTTAGCAGTAAACCTAAGCTGTCGTTTCTTAAAGTTTGGAGTTGTGATGCTTATGTGAAAATGTTTTCACCTGATAAGCTCTAACCCAAATCGGAGAAGTGCGTCTTCATAGAATACCCAAAGGTGACTATTGGGTACACCTTCTATCACAGATCCGAAGGCAAGTTTTTTCGTTGCTAAGATGGATCCTTTCTAGAGAAGAAGTTTCTCTCGAAAGAAGTGAGTGGGAGGAAATTAGAACTTGATGAGGTAATTGTACCTTCTCCTTATTGGAAAGTAGTTCATCACAGAAATCAGTTCCATGATTCCTACACCAATTAGTGAGGAAGTTAATGATGATGATCATAAAACTTCAGATCAAGTTGCTGCCAAACCTCGTAGGTCTTCCAGAGTAAAATCCGCACCAGAGTGGTACGGTAATCATGTTCTGGAAGTCATGTTACTAGACCATGATGAACCTACGGACTATGAGGAAGCGATGATGAGCCCAGATTCCGCGAAATGGCTTGAGGCCATGAAATCTGAGATAGGATCCATGTATGAGAACAAAGTATGGACTTTGATTGACTTGCTCGATGATCAGCAAGCCATGTTAAATAAATGGATCTTCAAGAGGAAGACAGATGCTGATAGTAGTATTACTATCTACAAAGCTCGACTTGTCGTAGAAAGGTTTTCGACAAGTTCAAGGTGTTGACTACAATGAGATTTACTCAACTGTAGCGATGCTTATGTCTGTCCGAATCATGTTAGCAATCGCCACATTTTATGAAATCTGGCAAATGGATGTCAAAACTACATTCTTTAATGGATTTATTAAAGAAGAGTTGTATATGATGCAACCAGAAGGTTTTGTCAATCCTAAAGGAGCTAACAAAATGTGCAAGCTCCAGCGATCCATCTATGGACTGGTGCAAGCATCTCGGAGTTGGAATAAACGCTTTGATAGTGTGATCAAAGCATATAGTTTTATACAGACTTGCGGTGAAGCCTGTATTTACAAGAAAGTGAGTGGGAGCACTACAGCATTTCTGATAAGTATATGTGAATGACATATTGTAGATCGGAAATAATGTAGAATTATTCTGCAAAGCATAAAGGAGTGTTTAAAAGGAGTTTTTCAAAGAAAGACCTCGGTGAAGCTGCTTACATATTGAGCATTAAGATCTATAGAGATAGATCAAGACGCTTGATAAGTTTTTCAATGAGTACATACCTTGACAAGATTTTGAAGTAGTTCAAAATGGAACAGTCAAAGAAAGAGTTCTTGCATGTGTTACAAAGGTGTGAAATTGAGTAAGACTCAAAACCCGCCACGGCAGAAGATAGAAAGAGAATGAAAGTCATTCCTATGCCTTGGCCATAGGTTCTATAAAGTATGCCATGCTGTGTACCAGATCTATTGTATACCCTGCACTGAGTTTGGCAAGGAGTACAATAGTGATCTAGGAATAGATCATCGGACAGCGGTCAAAATTATCCTTAATGGAATAAGGATATGTTTCTCGATTATGGAAGTGATAAAAGTTTAGTCGTAAAGGGTTACGCCGATGCAAGTTTTGACACCGATCTGGATGACTTTAAGTCTCGATCTAGATACATATTGATAGTGGGAGCAATTAGCGAGTAGCTCCGTGCGAGCATTGTTGACATAGAGATTTGCAAAATACATACGGATCTGAATGTGGCAGACCCGTTGACTAAGATTCTCTCACAAAGCAAAACATGATCACACCTTAGTACTCTTTGGGTGTTAATCACATAGCGATGTGAACTAGATTACTGAATCTAGTAAACCCTTTGGGTCTTGGTCACATGGCGATGTGAATTATGGGTGTTAATCACATGATGATGTGAACTATCGATGTTAATCACATGGTGATGTGATCTAGATTATTGACTCTAGTGCAAGTGGGAGACTGAAGGAAATATGCCCTAGAGGCAATAATAAAGTTATTATTTATTTCCTTATATCATGATAAATGTTTATTATTCATGCTAGAATTGTATTAACCGAAACATAATACATGTGTGAATATATAGACAAACAGATGTCACTAGTATGCCTCTACTTGACTAGCTTGTTAATCAAAGATGGTTATGTTTCCTGACCATGAACAAGGAGTTGTTATTTGATTAACAAGGTCACATCATTAGTTGAATGATCTGATTGACATGACCCATTCCGTTAGCTTAGCACACGATCGCTTAGTATGTTGCTATTGCTTCCTTCATGACTTATACATGTTCCTATGACTATGAGATTATGCAACTCCGTTTACGGAGGAACACTTTGGTACTACCAAACGTCACAACGAATCGGGTGATTATAAAGGAGTACTACAGGTGTCTCCAAAGGCAGATGTTGGGTTGGCGTATTTCGAGATTAGGATTTGTCACTCCGAATGTCGGAGAGGTATCTCTGGCCCTCTCGGTAATGCACATCACTTAAGCCTTGCAAGCATTGCAACTAATGAGTTAGTTGCGAGATGATGTATTACGGAACGAGTAAAGAGACTTGCCGTGACGAGATTGAACTAGGTATTGGATACCGACGATCGAATCTCGGGCAAGTAACATACCGATGACAAAGGGAACAAAGTATGTTGTTATGCGGTTTGACCGATAAAGATCTTCGAGAATATGTAGGAGCCAATATGGGCATCCAGGTTCCGCTATTGGTTATTGACCAAGAATAGTTCTAGGTCATGTCTACATAGTTCTCGAACCCGTAGGGTCCGCACGCTACAAGGTTTCGATGACAATTTTATTATGAGTTTATGAGTTTTGATGTACCGAAGGAGTTCGAGTCCCGGATGAGATCGGGGACATGACGAGGAGTCTCGAAATGGTCGAGACGTAAAGATCAATATATTGGACGACTATATTCGGAGTTCGGAAAGGTTCCGAGTGATTCGGTATTTTTCGAGTACCGGAGAGTTACGGAATTCGTATTAGGCCTTAATGGGCCATACGGGAAAGGAGAAAAGGGCCAAAGGGTGGCCGCCGCCTCCCTTGGACTAGTCCGAATTGGACTAGGGAGGGGGGGCGCCCCCTTCCTTCCTTCTCCTTTTCCCTTCCCTTTCCTTCTCTCCTACTCCTAATACATGGAAGGGTTCCTAGTTGGACTAGGAAAAGGGGACGGTGGGAGTAGGAGTCCCCATGGCGCGCCCCTACTAGGGCCGGCCTCCTCCTCCCTCCCTCCTTTATATACGGGGGCAGGGGGCACCCCTGCACCACAAGTTGATCTACGGATCGCTCCTTAGCCGTGTGCGGTGCCCCCTCCACCATATTCCACTTCGATCATATCATCGGAGCTTAGGCGAAGCCCTGCGCCGGAGAAGTCATATCGTCGCGGAGCTTAGGCGAAGCCCTGCGTCGGTGGAGCATCATCATCGTCCTGCGCCGTCGGCTGACGGAACTCATCCCGACACTTTGCTGGATCGGAGTCCGGGATCGCCATCGAGCTGAACGTGTGCTGAACTCGGAGGTGCCGTGACGTTCGGTACTTGGATCGGTCGGATCGTGAAGACGTCGACTACATCAACCGCGTTGTTATAACGCTTCGCTTTCGGTCTCACGAGTGCGTGGACAGACACTCTCCCCTCTCGTTGCTATGCATCACCATGATCTTGCGTGTGCGTAGGAAATTTTTGAAATTACTACGTTCCCCAACACGTAAAGCTCCCGCCTTTGCGCTGCAGCAGGCACACCGTGGGCGTTGCCGCCCCCGGTCCGAGCTGCTCCTCTACCTCACCAAGCAGAAGACATCGAAGCCACGCCAGGGACCGACCCGCTAAGACCTAGATGGGGCCTGTAGAGCCCAGATCTGAGCCGGGGATGCGCTGCCGGCCACCCCGCCAAGGAGCAGCGCCGCCGCCACCATGTCCTCCGCCGGGCACCCCACCGGGTCACCGGACAGCTGCCTTACCAAGCGACACCGCCGCCGCCCCCCGCCCCGGGACGAGAGGACGCACGCGTGGGGAGAGGAGATCCCACCGCCGGCGGCACCACCTGAAGGAAATATGCCCTAGAGGAAATAATAAAGTTGTTATTTATATTTCCTTATATCATGATAAATGTTTATTATTCATGCTAGAATTGTATTAACCGGAAACTTGATACATGTGTGGATACATAGACAAAACACATTGTCCCTAGTAAGCATCTACTAGACTAGCTCGTTAATCAAAGATGGTTAAGTTTCCTAACCATAGACATGTGTTGTCATTTGATGAACGGGATCAAATCATTACGAGAATGATGTGATGGACAAGACCCATCCGTTAGCTTAGCAGAATGATCGTTAAGTGTCGGTGTACAAAAGTAGGGGGCTCTCCTTTTGACCCCTTACTTGTGCACGGGCAGTCAGAGCCACGCACCGCGGCCACACCTAGCAGGGCAGAGAAGGGAAGCCAGAGAGAAACCGCAACGCAAGACGACTAAGGCAACACCAAGATCAAGGACACAACCAGCAGAGGGAGGAAGCAGGTTCCCCAGGCAAGACTCTTGCCAGGGTGGCCTCAGCGGCCCTGGCAAGAGCCTTGTCGGGGCAGCTCGCCCAACACCAGCGGAGCGCGCCACCCTTGAGCCCACGGCTTCCGACGTAGTCAATCACATTGGGACAAGGGCTCGGGAGGCACCTCCATGGTGGCATGCAGATCTTTGTCAAGATCATAGATACACAAGATCAGATGAGGACCAGAAGACGAGGCCCTCGGCAGAATCCTTGCCGAGGAAAACCACAAGACCCCCGGCAAGATCCTTGCCGGGGACGACTATGACGCCGCGGTAAAACCCTTGCCGGGGTCCCGGCAAGACCCTTGCCGAGGATGCGTGCGGGTCCACGGCCAGGCCCGCACTTATCAAAACTCCACCGCCGTTCCCATGCAGCTGCCAGCCCAACCAGCTGGGCAGGCACCTGCGTGGCAGCGCGCGACTTCTAGGCCAACTCAGCAAGCACCTGCGTGGTGGCATGCAGATGTTCGTGAAGATCCTCCCACCGCGCCACTTCAGCTGCCTACCTGCCTACATGGCGCCACATGCATCGCTGGCCTGGGCGTGTGTGAAGCAAGGCGAGGCGGCGACAGACGGGACGGGCCTTGTTCCCGTCCCTGATAAAGCTAAGGGACACCTAAGTGATGCATTAAATGCATCTTGTCCTGTAATACGAGCGATAAGCTCGCAGTACTGTAGGCCTTTCCACCTCCTGTGTGCCACTGTGGCAGCCCCTTTCGACTATAAAAGGAGGCCCGTGGCATACTGGAGAAGGATTCGGCTCTTTTGGACTACGCAGCCACCATAGCTAGTTCGAGAGCTCAAGAACTCTCTCAAATACACACCAAAGCGGGACTAGGGTATTACGCATCCTCGCGGCCCGAACCTGGGTAAACGAGCCGTGTCTGGCTCTTAAACCTGCTCTTCTCTCAACCCCGCGCCCGCCAACCGTAGTAGGGATTCTTGTGATCCCAACGGCGTCATCTTTGGCGCGCCAGGTAGGGGGCGCAGTTGAGAGAATCTGGTTTAGTAGCTAGTTTAGCGGTTCTTTGTCGCCATGGCTCCCAAGAAGAAGTCGACGATGGTGATCGGTTCGTCCGGGGCCGGACGGCCCGGCGGGTGAGCAGCGGGCCGGTCGCGGACAGAACCCGAGCCACGGCTCGTGAGTACCAACATCACTCTGGCAGTCGGAGCCTGGCGAGCGGCGTCGTTCATGCATAGAATGACGAGCCGCACGCCACCAAGTCCAAAGACGGAGCCGGGACCTCCGCAGGTGGCGCGGGGCCCTCCAAAGGCGCCGTCGTGCCGCGTGCGAGCGACGTGGCGACTTCCAAGACGCCCACACCGGCGCCCACAGTGCGCTCTTCTCAGGCCGTGCGCGACGAACGATGTCACCACACCAGTGACCCTGGGCGCCGCCGCGGGAAGAGCCCTGTGCAGCACTCGAAGGACATAGAAGGCCAACATGCGCACCGAGGCACTGGCGAAGAAGGCGTGCAGCCGCAGGGCCGTGATAAAGCTCCTTCTAACATGGTTAGAAGTCGAAGCCAGTTTCGCCGCCACCACGCCGTCAGAGGCCCTAGCGCGTGCAGTTACTCCTCGATTTCCCTCCTGCTGCTGAGAAGCTCGATGACTGGAGGGCCACCATCCGGAGCCTAGTTGGCATCGCCAACAAAGATGAGCCGCGACCCACGGGGCCTTCCGGCCGGCGCTCCGTCGAGCCACCACATGCCGGAGCTGGAAGGACCGGAGGTGCTGCGCCCACGGTGCACTCTCCTCCTCCACGCCAGCCGCCACGGGTGTCGATCCGTCGTGATGACGCTTGTGATAACATTTCCATAGCTTCGTCCGATCCCCGGACCCACCGCGACCAGCACCAAGTTCTGCAAGAGCGAGCCCGTGAAGACGCTCGGACCACCATCGAGCGGCGGCGGGACACACGCCATCAGTCAGATAGGCGAGCGAGACCCACTATGGACCACCCAGCACCGGGAGGCCCTGGGGGCTTACCTTATGAGGTAGGCTGTCCGGCCTTTACCCGTGAGCTGTTGTAGTTCCAGTGGCCCACTCACTGCACCTTCAAGCCTGACGTTGGTGAGAAATATAATGGCAAGACCCACCCGTCAGAGTTCCTCGGCATATACACCATCGCGATGCAAGCTGCCGGAGCTCGCGACGAGAAGGTGCTTGCCAATTACTTTATGTTGGCTCTTAAGCCCAACATAATTGTGGTTGATGCACTTGCCAGTAGATTCTATTTCTTCCTGGTCGGATATTGTTGGAAATATGCCCTAGAGGCAATAATAAATTAGTTATTATTATATTTCCTTGTTCATGATAATCGTTTATTATTCATGCTATAATTGTATTGACCGGAAACAGCAATACATGTGTGGATACATAGACAACACCATGTCCCTAGTAAGCCTCTAGTTGACTAGCTCGTTGATCAATAGATGGTTACGGTTTCCTGACCATGGACCTTGGATGTCATTGATAACGGGATCACATCATTAGGAGAATGATGTGATGGACAAGACCCAATCCTAAGCCTAGCACAAAGATCATGTAGTTCGTATGCTAAAGCTTTTCCAATGTCAAGTATCTCTTCCTTAGACCATGAGATCGTGCAATTCCGGATACCGTGGGAGTGCTTTGGGTGTATCAAACGTCACAACGTAATGGGTGACTATAAAGGTGCACTACAGGTATCTCCGAAAGTGACCATTGGGTTGACACGGATCGAGATCGGATTTGTCACTCCGGTAGACGGAGAGGTATCTCTGGGCCCACTCGGTAGGACATCATCATAATGTGCACAATGTGACCAAGGGGTTGATCACGGATGATGTGTTACGGAACGAGTAAAGAGACTTGCCGTAACGAGATTGAACAAGGTATCGGTATACCGACGATCGAATCTCGGGCAAGTATAATACCGCTAGACAAAGGGAATTGTATACGGATTGATTGAGTCCTTGACATCGTGGTTCATCCGATGAGATCATCGTGGAACATGTAGGAGCCAACATGGGTATCCAGATCCGCTGTTGGTTATTGACCGGAGAACGTCTCGGTCATGTTCGCTTGTCTCCCGAACCCGTAGGGTCTACACACTTAAGGTTCGGTGATGCTAGGGTTATATAGGAAGCTTGTATGTGGTTACGAATGTTGTTCGAGTCCGGATGAGATCCCGGACGTCACGAGGAGTTCGGAATGGTCCGGAGGTAAAGATTTATATATGGGAAGTCCTGTTTTGGTCACCGGAAAAGTTTGAGGCGATATCGGTAATGTATCGGGACCACCGGAGGGTCCCGGGTCCACTAGTGGGGCCACCAACCCCGAAAGGTTGCGTGGGCCAAGTGTGGAGGGACCAGCCCCTAGGAGGGCTGGTGCGCCCCACAAGGGGCCCAAGGCGCAAGGATGGGTGGGAGGGGCAACCCTAGTCCAGATGGGCCCTAAGGCCCATCTAGTGGGCGCCTCCTCTCCCTCCCTCTTGGCGCCTCCCTTGATCCCATCTAGGGCTGGCCGCCCCTAGGGGTGGAAACCCTAGAGGGGGCGCAGCCCTCCCCTTCCCCTATATATATGAGGCCCTGGGGGCTGCCCATAACACACGAGACTCTCCCTCTCCAGGCGCAGCCCTGTCTCTCCTCCTCCTCCTCTCCCTAGGTGCTTGGCGAAGCCCTGCAGGATTGCCACGCTCCTCCATCACCACCATGCCGTTGTGCTGCTGCTGGATGGAGTCTTCCTCAACCTCTCCCTCTCTCCTTGCTGGATCAAGGCGTGGGAGACGTCACCGGGTTGTACGTGTGTTGAACGCGGAGGTGCCGTCCGTTCGGCACTTGATCATCGGTGATCTGAATCACGACGCAGTGCGACTCCATCAACCCTGTTCACTTGAACGCTTCCGCTTAGCGATCTACAAGGGTATGTAGATGCACTCTCCTTCCCTCGTTGCTAGTTTCTCCATAGATAGATCTTGGTGACACGTAGGAAAATTTTGAATTTCTGCCACGTTCCCCAACAAAGGGTATCGAGCTAGGTCTATTGCGTAGATTCTTTGCACGAGTAGAACACAAAGTAGTTGTGGGCGTTGATGATGTCAATATGCTTACCGTTACTAGTCCAATCTTGTTTCGACGGTATTGTGGGATGAAGCGGCCGGACCGACCTTACACGTACTCTTCGTGAGACAGGTTCCACCGATGACATGCACTTGGTGCATAAGGTGGCTAGCGGTGCCGCCTCTCCACTTTAGTCGGAACGGATTCGATGAAAAGGGTCCTTATGAAGGGTAAATAGCAATTGGCATATCTCGTTGTGGTTTTATGTGGGTAAGAAACGTTCTTGCTAGAACCCATAGCAGCCACGTAAAACATGCAAACAACAATTAGAGGACGTCTAACTTGTTTTTGCGGGTATGCCATGTGATGTGATATGGCCAAGAAGAATGTGATGAATGATATGTGATGTATGAGATTGATCATGTTCTTGTAATAGGATTCACGACTTGCATGTCGATGAGTATGACAACGGCAGGAGCCATAGGAGTTGTCTTTATTTATTGTATGACCTGCGTGTCATTAAACAACGCCATGTAATTACTTTACTTTATTGCTAACCGTAGCCATAGTAGTAGAAGTAATAGTTGGCGAGACAACTTCATGAAGACACGATGATGGAGATCATGATGATGGAGATCATGGTGTCATGCGGTGACAATAATGATCATGGAGCCCGAAGATGGAGATCAAAGGAGCAATATGATATTGGCCATATCATGTCACTACTATATAATTGCATGTGATGTTTATTATGTTTATGCATCTTGTTTACTTAGAACGACGGTAGTAAATAAGATGATCCCTTACAAAATTTCAAGAAGTGTTCTCCCTAACGTGCACCGTTGCTACAGTTAAATCGCTTCTAAGCACCACGTGTTAATCGGGTGTGATGGATTCTTACGTTCACATACAACGGGTGTAAGCAAGATTTACACACGCAGAAACACTTAGGGTTAACTTGACGAGCCTAGCATGTGAAGACATGGCCTCGGAACACGGAGACCGAAAGGTCGAGCATGAGTCGTATAGTAGATACGATCAACATGAAGATGTTCACCGATGATGACTAGTCCGTCTCACGTGTTGATCGGACACGGCCTAGTTGATTCGGATCATGTAATCACTTAGATGACCAGAGGGATGTCTATATGAGTGGGAGTTCATAAGATCAACTTAATTATCTTGAACATAGTCAAAAGACCTTTTGCAAATTATGTCGTAAGATCGCGCTTTAGTTCCACTGTTTAGATATGTTCCTAGAGAAAATATAGTTGAAAGTTGACTGTAGAGATTATGCGGACAGTAGAAAGCTTATGTCCTTAATGCACCGCTCAGGTTGCTGAACCCCAAACGTCGTTTGTGGATGTTGCGAACATCGGACATACACGTTTAGATAACTACGTGATAGTTCAGTTAAACGGTTTAGAGTTGAGGCACCAAAGACGTTTCCGAAACGTCGCGGAACATATAAGATGTTTCGAGGGCTGAAATTGGGATTTCAGGCTCGTGCCCACGTCAAGAGGTATGAGACCTCCGACGAGTTTTCTTAGCCTGCAAACTAAGGGAGAAAAGCTCAATCGTTGAGCTTGTGCTCAGATTGTCTGAGTGCAACAATCACTTAAATCGAGTGGGAGTTGATCTTCCAGATGAGATAGTGATGTTTCTCCAAAGTCATTTCCACCAAGCTGCTAGAGCTTCGTGATGAACTATAACAAATCAGGGATAGATATGATGATCCTTGAGGTATTCGCGTTGTTTGACATCGCGAAAGTAGAAATCAAGAAGGCAACCACTAGTTTCAAGAAGGGCAAGGGCAATAAGGGATACTTCACGAAATGGCAAATCAGCTGCTGCTCCAGTGAAGAAACCCGAGGTTGAACCCAAACCCGAGACTAAGTGTTTGTGAGATAAGGGGAACAGCCACTGGAGTAGAATTACCCTAGATACTTGGTAGACAAGAAGGCAGGCAAGGTCGATAGAAGTATATTTGATATACATGTGTACTTTACTAGTACTCCTAGTAGCACCAGGGTATTAGATACCGGTTCGGTTGCTAAATGTTAGTAACTCGAAATAAAAGCTACGGAATAAACGGAGACTAGCTAAAGGTGAGCTGATGATATATGTTGGAAGTGTTTCCAAGTTTGATTTGATCAAACATCGCACGCTCCCTCTACCATCAAGATTAGTATTAAACCTGAATAATTGTCATTTGGTGTTTGCGTTGAGCATAGACATGATTGGATTATGTCTATCGCAATACGTTTATTCATCTAAGGAGAATAATGGTTACTCTGTTTATTTGAATAATACCTTCGATGGTCTTGCACCTAAATTAATGGTTTATTGAATCTCGATCGTAGTGATACACATTTTCATGCCAAAAGTATAAGATAGTAATGATAGTACCACTTACTTGTGGCACTGCCATGTAAGTCATATTGGTATAAAACACATGAAGAAGCTCCATGTGGATGGATCTTTGGACTCACTCGTTTTTGAAAAGTTTGAGACATGTGAACCATGTCTATTGGTGTATACGCATGAAGAAACTCCATGCAGATGGATCGTTTGGACTCACTTGATTTTGAATCACTTGAGATATGCAAATCATACCACATGGGCAAGATGACCTAAAAGCCTCGGTTTCAAAGAAGATGGAACAAGGTAGCAACCTGTTGGAAGTAACACATTTTGATGTGTGCAGTCCAATGAGTGCTTTGAGGCATCAGATGAATATCGTTATGTTCTGACTTCACGATGATTCGAGTAGATGTTGAGTATATTTACTAGATGAAACACAAGTCTGAATTATTGAATGGTTCAAGTAATTTCAGAGTGAAGTTGAAGATCATCGTGACAAGAGGATAGAATGTCTATGATATGACCATAGAGATGAATATCTGAGTTACGAGTTTTGGCACACAATTAAGACATTGTGCAAATTGTTTCACAATTAATACCGCCTGGAACACCATAGTGTGATGGTGTGTCCGAACATCATAGTTGCAACCTATTGGATATGGTGCGTACCATGATGTCTCTTATCGAATCACCACTATCGTTCATGGGTTAGGCATTAGAGACGACCGCACTCACTTTAAATAGGGCACCACGTAATTCCGTTGAGATGACACCGTATGAACTATGGTTTAGAGAAACCTAAGCTGTCATTTCTTAAAAGTTTGGGGCTGCGACGCTTATGTGGAAAAGTTTCAGGTTGATAAGCTCGAACCCAAAGCGGACAAAATGCATCTTCATAGGACACCCAAAACAGTTGGGTATACCTCCTAATTCAGATCCGAAAGCAATAGGGATTGTTTCTTTAATCGGGTCCTTTCTCGAGGAAAAGTTCGTCTCGAAAGAATTGAGTGGGAGGATGGTGGAGACTTGATGAGGTTAATGAACCGTCACTTCAACTAGTGTGTAGCAGGGCACAGGAAGTTGTTCCCATGGCATCTACACCAATTGAAGTAGAAGCTTATGATAGTGATCATGAAGTTTCGGATCAAGTCACTACCGAACCTCGTGGGATGACAAGGACGCGTACTACTTCAGAGTGGTACGGTAATCTTGTCTTGAATGTCATGTTGCTAGACAACAATGAACCTACGAGCTATGGAGAAGCGATGGTGGGCCCAAATTCCGACAAATGGTTAGAAACCATGAAATCCGAGATAGGATCCATGTATCAAAACAAAGCATGGACTTTGGTGGACTTGCCCGATGATCGGCAAGCCATTGAAATAAATGGGTCTTTAAGAAGAAGACGGACATGGACGGTAATGTCACCTTCTATGAAGCTCGACTTGTGGCAAAGAGTTTTTCACAAGTTCAAGGAGTTGACTACGATGAGATTTTCTCATCCTTAAGTCCGTCGGAATCATGTTAGCACAAGCTGCATTTATGAAATCTGGCAGATGGATGTCAAAACGAGTTTCCTTACCAGTTTTCGTAAGGAAAGGTTGTATGTGATACAATCAGAAAAGTTTTGTCAATCCTAAGGATGCTAAAAGTTATGCTAGCTCCAGCGATCCTTCTAAGGACTGGAGTAAGCATCTCGGAGTTGGAATGTGCACTTTGATGAGATGATCAAAGATTTTGGGTTTATACAAAGTTTATGAGAAACTTGTATTTCCAAAGAAGTGAGTGGGAGCACTATAGAATTTCTGATGAGTATATGTTGTTGACATATGGATGATCAGAAATGATGTAGAATTTTCTGTAAAGCATATAGGGTTATTTGAGTGTTTTCAAATGAAAACCTGGATTAAGCTACTTGAACGTTGAGCATCAAGATCTATGAGGATAGATCAAAAACGCTCAATAGTACTTTCAAATGAGCACATACCTTGACATAATCTTGAAAGTGTTCAAGATGGATCAGTCAAAGAAGGAGTTCTTGCCTGAGTTGTAAGGTATGAGGTTAAGAGTTAAAGCTCGACCACGGCAGAAAAGAGAGAAAGGACGAAGGTCGTCCCCTATGCTTCAGACATAGGCTCTATAGTATGCTATGCTGTGTACCGCACCGGAAGTGTGCCATGCCATGAGTCAGTCAAGGGGTACAAGAATGATCTAGGAATGGAGATCATTGGACAGCGGTCAAAAATTGTCCTTGGAGTAAATAAGGACATATTTCTCGATTATGGAGGTGATAAAGAGTTCGGCGTAAAGGGTTACGTCGATGCAAGCTTTAAACACCTATCCGAGTGACTCTGAGTAGCAAACCGGATACGTATAGTGGAGCAACCATTTGGAATAGCTTCAAGTGGAGCGTGAAAGCAGCATTTACAATATGACATAGAGAATTGCGAAGTACACACGGATCTGAAAGGTTCGCACCGTTGACTAAAACCTCTCTCACAAGCAAAACATGATCAAACCCCGAACTCATTGAGACTTAATCACATGGTGATGTGAACTAGTTTAAGACACTAGTAAACTCTTTGGATGTTAGTCACATGGCGATGTGACCTATCAGTGTTAATCACATGGCGATGTGAACTAGATTATTGACTCTAGTGCAAGTGGGAGACTGTTGGAAATATGCCCTAGAGGCAATAATAAATTAGTTATTATTATATTTCCTTGTTCATGATAATCGCTTATTATTCATGCTATAATTGTATTGACCGAAACAGCAATACATGTGTGGATACATAGACAACACCATGTCCCTAGTAAGCCTCTAGTTGACTAGCTCGTTGATCAATAGATGGTTACGGTTTCCTGACCATGGACATTGGATGTCATTGATAACGGGATCACATCATTAGGAGAATGATGTGATGGACAAGACCCAATCCTAAGCCTAGCACAAAGATCGTAGTTAGTATGCTAAAGCTTTTCCAATGTCAATTATCTCTTCCTTAGACCATGAGATCGTGCAATTCCGGGATACCGTAGGAGTGCTTTGGGTGTATCAAACGTCACAACGTAATCGGGTGACTATAAAGGTGCACTACAGGTATCTCGAAAGTGACCATTGGGTTGACACGGATCGAGACTGGATTTGTCACTCCGTAGACGGAGAGGTATCTCTGGCCCACTCGGTAGGACATCATCATAATGTGCACAATGTGACCAAGGGGTTGATCACGGGATGATGTGTTACGGAACGAGTAAAGAGACTTGCCGATAACGAGATTGAACAAGGTATCGGTATACCGACGATCGAATCTCGGGCAAGTATAATACCGCTAGACAAAGGGAATTGTATACGGATTGATTGAGTCCTTGACATCGTGGTTCATCCGATGAGATCATCGTGGAACATGTAGGAGCCAACATGGGTATCCAGATCCGCTGTTGGTTATTGACCGAGAACGTCTCGGTCATGTCGCTTGTCTCCCGAACCCGTAGGGTCTACACACTTAAGGTTCGGTGGCGCTAGGGTTATATAGGAAGCTTGTATGTGGTTACCGAATGTTGTTCGAGTCCGGATGAGATCCCGGACGTCACGAGGAGTTCGGAATGGTCCGGAGGTAAAGATTTATATATGGGAAGTCCTCTTTTGGTCACCGAAAAGTTTGGGCGATATCGGTAATGTCACGGGACCACCGGAGGGTCCCGGGTCCACCAAGTGGGGCCACCAACCCCGAGAAGGTTGCGTGGGCCAAGTGTGAGAGGGACCAGCCCCTAGGAGGGCTGGTGCGCCCCACAAGGGGCCCAAGGCGCAGGATGGGTGGGAGGGGCAAACCCTAGTCCGAGATGGGCCCTAAGGCCCATCTAGTGGCGCCTCCTCTCCTCCCTCTTGGCCGCCTCCTTGATCCCATCTAGGGCTGGCCGCCCCCTGGGGTGGAAACCCTAGAGGGGCGCAGCCCCCTTCCCTATATATATGAGGCCCAGGGGCTGCCCATAACACACGAGACTCTCCCTCTCCAGCGCAGCCTGTCTCTCCTCCTCCTCCTCCCCCTAGTGCTTGGCGAAGCCTGCGGGATTGCCACGCCCTCCATCACCACCATGCCGTTGTGCTTCTGCTGGATGGAGTCTTCCTCAACCTCTCCCTCTCTCCTTGCTGGATCAAGGCGTGGGAGACGTCATCGGGCTGTACGTGTGTTGAACGCGGAGGTGCCGTCCGTTCGGCACTTGATCATCGGTGATCTGAATCACGACGAGTACGACTCCATCAACCCCGTTCACTTGAACGCTTCCGCTTAGCGATCTACAAGGGTATGTAGATGCACTCTCCTTCCCTCGTTGCTAGTTTCTCCATAGATAGATCTTGGTGACACGTAGGAAAATTTTGAATTTCTGCTACGTTCCCCAACAGATATGTGCCATGAGTTGTTGGCGCCTTTACGGGAGGCCACCAAGCCCATGCCCAGGCAAGCGATTTGCATGTCATCCCCCATAAAGAAGGCGAAAGCCTGCGCAAGTACATCTAGAGGTTCAGCAGAGTACAGTACAACATCCGGATGTTCATCCTGCCGCCATCATCAGTGCGCTCCATCTGAATGTGCGCAACCGCAAGATGCGTGAAGAGCTGGCAATGAACAAGGTGAAAGATGTGGCAGAACTCTACGTTCTGGCCGACAGAAGTGCTCGAGCTGAAGAGGGAAGGAAGTACCCCGGCGAAGATGCCGGCATGGAAACCGACTCTTCAGACGAATATGCTACCGCCCCGGCGAAGAAAGGCCGGCGCCGCAACAGGAAGCGCAAGGGTAAAGCCGTGGTTGCCGTCGAGGGGTCTGACGACACCGGCGCCGCCAAGAAAACCAAGGCAGACAACCCTGGCAAGGAGATTGCCGGGTGCGTCGCCTGCCGGGCCTTGGCGGCTGCCGAGAAGCCAGGAAACTCCGACAAGCAATACTGCAAGACCCTTCGCACCAAGGGCCATGATCTCCAGAGCTGCCGACAAGTTGAGCTGCTTGCCGAGAAGCAAAAAGCTGAATATGAGAGGCGGGATAAGGAGAAAGGCCATGATGGTGCCGAGGGGTCCGGCAAGAAGCGCAGTGGCCAAGCAGGCCGCCGCGGCAAAGACAACCAGCAAGAGAGGCCCGCTCGGGGCCGCGACAAGAAGCAGGAAGACGATGATCACGAAGAGGACGACGAGTCCGGCGACCATGAGTTCCAGAAAGCTACAGAGGCTATGCGCGTTGACGGCGGTGCTTCGCTGCATACTTCTCACCGCCAACTCAATCAGTGGGCGCGTGAGATTACAGCGGCAGAACCGTCGTTCGATGCCCAGAAACCACTGAAGTGGTCCAGCACGCCTATCATCTTTGACACTAAGGATCACCCTGAGCGTACAACTGCGGTCGGGTGCTTGCCGTTGTTGGTCTCACCAATAATACGCAACCTCATGGTGACAAAGATGTTAGTTGACGGCGGGGCCGGTCTGAACTTGATCTCGCCTGCTGTGATCAAGAGGCTACAGA
This sequence comes from Aegilops longissima, assembly GCA_021605205.1. Classification (NCBI taxonomy): domain Eukaryota; kingdom Viridiplantae; phylum Streptophyta; class Magnoliopsida; order Poales; family Poaceae; genus Aegilops; species Aegilops longissima. Next base: position 725,067,611 of record CM038679.1, on the reverse strand, counting down.
TTCCCAACGGAGACCTCGAAGAAATGGGCAAGTTTCAGGGGGTCAATCCGGGAAGGAGTCAGCCAAAGGGAAAGGTCACGCTGCCCGTGAGGTTTGGAAGTGATTTGAACTACAGGACGGAGAGGATTGTCTTTGATGTCGCCAAGATCCCCTTGCCTTACAACGTGATCCTTGGCCGCCCAGCGCTGGCCAAGTTCATGGCGGCGTCACATTACGCCTATAACACACTGAATATGCCAGGGCCAATGACTATCATCACCATCCCCTCCGACAAGAAAGACGCGCTGATCTGCGCCGACCAGCTCTACCGGGAGGCAGTTGCAGCAACTGCCGCCAAGGAACTTGCTCCTGCCGCTGAAGCCCCGGGAGGGAAGAAGACAGGCAAGACCTCCTTCACCCACTCCGGCAAGCGCACCTCTTCGGAGTGTTGTGCTCCCGTCGAGGACGTGCCTGAGAGCTCCACCGGCAAGAGCAAGTAATCAAGAGCTACGACACCAGAGACCAAGAAGGTTTCTGTCAAGGAGGATGGCACGAGATGGGCTTTCACCATAAGCTCCACCCTCGACAGCAAATAGTAAAGCAAGCTCGTCGCCTTCCGATGTGTTTGCATGGAAAGCATCCGACATCCCCGGCGTTCCCAGGGAGGTGATTGAGCACCATCTTGCTATCTGTCCTCATGCCCGACCCGTCAAGCAGAAGGTCAGAAAGCAAGCTCTGGAACGGCAAGAGTTCACCGCAGAGGAAATTAGAAAGTTAGAAGCGGCCGGTTCGGTGAGGGGAATACTCCGTCCGACGTGGTTGACCAATCTGGTAGTGGTGCGCAAGGCGAATGGGAAGTGGAGACTATGTATTGACTACATAGATATCAATAAGGCTTGTCCCAAGCACCCCTTCCCGTTGCCGCGCATCGACCAGATTGTTGACTCCACGACCGGGTGTGATTTGTTGTCATTCCTTGACGCTTACTCAGGATATCACCAGATCTTCATGGCAAGAGAAGACAAAGAGAAGACAACATTCATCACCACATTGGTAAGTATTGTTTTATACGGATGCCTTCCGGGTTGAAGAGTGCTGGCTCAACATTTGCAAGGGCAGTCCAAATTGGTTTTGAGCCTCAGTTGGAAGAGACGTTTGCGAACCTGCGCAGGATCAATCTCAAGCTGAACCCTGAGAAGTGTGTCTTCAGCGTTCCGTCCGGCAAGCTTCTCGGGTTCTTTGTGTCACAATGTGGGATCAAGGTGAATCCAGACAAGATCAAGTCCATTGAGCAGATTGAGGCGCCCAAGCGGATCAAGGATGTGCATCGGCTCGCAGGCTGCGTTGCCGCCATGAGCAGATTCATATCCAAGTCCGCCGAGCACGCCCTTCCCTTTTTCAAAATTCTGAAAAAGGCGGGCCCAATTGAATGGACCCCAGAGGCCGAGGCAGCGCTACAAGATTTGAAGAAGTACCTCTCCTCCACACCAATACTGGTTGCGCCTAAACCACAAGAACCGTTGTTGCTATACCTAGCGACAACGGATCAAGTGGTCAGTACTACGCTGGTGGCACAGAGGGAGGTCAATGAAGGGACAGTAGCGGCAACAAAGTTGATAGATGGTGAGCCAAGAATTCCCCAGGCAGAGGCCGGTGCCGGCAAGGTTGGACCCGCGCAAGCAAATGGGGCGGTGCAAAGAAATAAAATGATGCAACACCCGGTCTACTTCGTCAGCTCCCTCTTGCAGGGAGCTAGATCAAGGTACTCCGGTGTGCAAAAATTGCTCTTCGGCCTCCTTATGGCCTTGAGGAAGCTGCGTCATTACTTCCAAGCACATGAGATCACCGTTGTCACTCGCCTCCCATTGGGACGGATACTGCATAACCCCGATGCGACCGGGTGGATTGTGGAGTGGGCCTTGGAGCTGTCAAGCTTTGGTTTGAAGTCCAAAGAAGAATCCGGGCAGAGTTCATTGCAGAATGGACCGCTACACCCGACGAAGAAGTTCAAGAGACTGCTCTCCCTGGCAAGAGACTTCTACATGCATCGCAGGCCTGGGCGCGTGTCGAAGAAAGGCGAGGCGGCGATGGACGGGATGGGCCTCGTTCCCATCCCCGATAAAGCTAAGGGACACCTAAGCGACGCATTAAATACATCTTGTCCTGTAATACGACTGATAAGCTCGCAGTACTGTAGGCCTTTCCACCTCCTGTGTGCCACTGTGGCAGCCCCTTTCGACTATAAAAGGAGGCCCGTGGCATACTGGAGAAGGATCCGACTCTTTTGGACTACGCAGCCACCATAGCTAGTTCAAGAGTTCAAGAACTCTCTCAAATACACACCAAAGCAGGACTAGGGTATTACGCATCCTCGCGGCCCGAACCTGGGTAAATAAACTGTGTCTGGCTCTTAAACCTGCTCTTCTCTCAACCCCGCGCCCCGCCAACCGTAGTAGGGATTCTTGTGATCCCATAGGTGTCGTTTCCCCGACATTATGTTTTATTGATATTGCTTTCTTCATGGCATATACATATTCCTTTGACTATGAGATTATGCAACTCCCGGATACCGGAGGAATACCTTGTGTGCTATCAAACATCACAACGTAACTGGGTGATTATAAAGATGCTCTACATGTATCTCTGAAGGTGTTTGTCTAGTTAATATAGATCGAGATTAGGATTTGTCACACCGAGTATCGGAGAGGTATCTCTGGGCCCTCTCGGTAATGCAATTCATAATAAGCCTTGAAAGCAATGTGACTAATGAGTTAGTTGCGGGATGATGTATTACGGAACGAGTAAAGAGACTTGACAGTAATGGGATTGAACTAGGTATGAAGATACTGATGATCGAATCTCGGGCAAGTAACATACCGATGACAAAGGGAATTACATATGTTGTCATTGCGGTACGACCGATAAAGATCTTCATAGAATATGTAGGAACCAATATGAGCATCCAGGTTCCATTGTTGGTTATTGACCGGAGAAGTGTCTCGGTCATGTATACATAGTTCTCGAACCCGTAGGGTCCATACACTTAACGTTCGATGACGATTTTGTATTATATGAGTTATGTGATTTGGTGACCGAATGTTGTTCGGAGTCCTTGATGAGATCAAGGATATGACGAGGAGTCTCGAAATGGTCGAGAGGTAAATATTCATATATAGGACGATGATATTTCGACACCGGAAGTGTTCTGGGGGTACCAGGAACATATTGGGTCACCAGAAGGGGTTTCGGGCATCCCCCCGGCAACTACATGGGCCTAATGGGCCAAGAAGGGGATAGACCAGCCCCTAGGGGGCTGGTGCGCCCTATGTAGGCAAAAATAAGGGGGAAGGAAAGAGGTTAAGAAAGAAAGGATGGGAAGGGATTCGGCCTCCCCCTTCCTTCTCTCCTACATCCTCCTTTCTTCCCCCTCCGGATGAATATGGGAGGGGGGAGGCCGAATTGGGAGGCACCCAAGTAGGATTCCTCCTACTTGGGGCGCCCCTTGGCTGCCTCTCCTCATATATATATATATATATATATATATATATGTATATATATATATATATATATATATATATATATATATATATATAGGACCAATTGGGGTATTGGCCATGGACTTAAAGATATTTTGGAGGCTCACAAGGGCCCATTTACAGGACAAGGCCATAAGGGTCTTTATGAAATCTTAACAACGCCATGGCATGCTCAATTATCTCTTAACCTAGCTATACTAGGCTCTACAACCATTGTTGTAGCTCATCATATGTATTCTATGCCTCCCTATCCATACCTAGCTACCGACTATGGTACACAACTTTCCTTGTTCACACACCACATGTGGATTGGCGGATTTCTAATAGTCGTGCTGCTGCATGCACATGCAGCAATATATATATATATATATATATATATATATATATATATATATATATATATATATATATATATATATATATATATATATATATATATATATATATATATATATATGAGGGGGCACCACTAGAACACACAACATTGATTCCTAGCCATGTGCGCCCCTCCACAGTTTACGCCTCCGGTCATATTTACGTAGTTCTTAAGCGAAGCCCTGCGCGGATCACTTCACCATCACCGTCACCACACCGTCGTTCCGACGGAACTCTCCCTTGACACTTTGCTGGATCAAGAGTTCGAGGGACGTCATTGAGCTGAACGTATGCAGAACTCAGAGGTGTCGTACGTTCGGTGCTTGATCGATCGGAACGAGAAGAAGTTCAACTACATCAACCGCATTGTCAAACGCTTCCGCTTTAGGTCTACGAGGGTACATGGACACACTCTCCCCCTCTCGTTGCTATGCATCTCCTAGATAGATCTTGCGTGAGTGTAGGATTTTTTTTGAAATTGCATGCTATGTTTCCAAACAGTGGCATCAGAGCCTGGTCTATGCATAGATGATATGCATGAGTAGAACACAAAGAGTTGTGGGCGGTGATCGTCATACTGCTTACCACCAATGTCTTAATTTTTATTCGGCGGTATTGCTGGATGAAGCGGCCCGGACCAACCTTACATGACCACGTTCATGAGACCGGTTCCACCGACATATATGCAACTAGTTTTGCATAAAGGTGGGTGGCGGGTGTCTGTTTCTCCAACTTTAGTTGAATCGAATTTGACTGCGGCCTATCCTTGTTGAAGGTTAAAACAGCAAACTTGATAAATCACCGTTGTGGTTTTGATGCGTAGGTAAGAACGGTTCTTGCTAGAAGCCCGTAGCAGCCACGTAAAACTTGGAACAACAAAGTAGAGGACGTCTAACTTGTTTTTGCAGGGCATGTTGTGATGTGATATGGTCAAGACTTGATGTGATATACGTTATTGTATGAGATGATCATGTTTTGTAAAAGTTATCGGCAACTGGCAGGAGCCTTATGGTTGTCGCTTTATTGTATGAAATGCAAACGCCATTTAATTGGTTTACTTTATCACTATGCGTTAGCGATAGTTGTAGAAGCAATAGTTGGCGAGACGACCACGACGCTACGATGGAGATCAAGGTGTCAAGCCGGTGACGATGGAGATCATGACGGTGCTTTGGAGATGGAGATGAAAGGCACAAGATGATGATGGCCATATCATGTCACATATTTTGATTGCATGTGATGTTTATCTTTTATGCATCTTATTTTGCTTAGTACGGTGGTAGCACTGTAAGATGATCCCTTACTAAAATTTCAAGGTATAAGTGTTCTCCCTGAGTATGCACCATTGCGACAGTTCCATGTGCTAAGACACCACGTGATGATCCGGTGTGATAAGCTCTACGTTCACATACAACGGGTGCTAGACAATTTTCCACATGCGGAATACTCGGGTTAAACTTGACGAGCCTAGCATGTACAGACATGGCCTCGGAACACTGGAGACCGAAAGGTCGAACGTAAATCATATAGCAGATATGATCAACATAGAGATGTTCACCATTGGATACTACTCCATCTCACATGATGATTGGACATGGTTTAGTTGATATGGATCACGTGATCATTTAGATGACTCGAGGGATGTCTATCTAAGTGGGAGTTCTTAAGTAATATGATTAATTGAACTTAATTTATCATGAAGTTAGTCCTAATATTTTTTGCATATCTATGTTGTAGATCAATAGCTCGCGTTGGAGCTCCCCTATGTTTTTTATATGTTCCTAGAGAAAGTTAAGTTGAAAGATGATAGTAGCAATGATGTGGACTGCGTCTGTGATTTGAGGATTATCCTCATTGCTGCACAGAAGAATTATGTCCTTGATGCACTGCTAGGTGACAGACCTATTGCAAGAGCAGATGCAGACATTATGAACGTTTGACAAAGCTCGGTATGATGACTACTTGATAGTTTAGTGCACCATGCTTTACGGATTAGAACCGCGATTTCAAAAACATTTTGAACGCCACGGAGCATATGAGATGTTCCAAGAGATGAATTTGGTATTTCAGTTTCATGCCCATGTCGAGAGGTATTAGACCTCTGACAAATACTTTGCCTACAAAATGGAGGAGAATGGCTCAGCCAGTGAGCATGTGCTCAGAATGTCTGGGTACTATAATCGCTTGAATCAAGTGGGAGTTAATCTTCCAGGTCATATAGTGATTGACAAAGTTCTCTAGTCACTATCACCAAGCTACTAGAACTTCGTGATGAACCATAATATGCAAAGTATAACAAAAACAATTCCCGAGCTCTTCACGATGCTGAAATCAGCGAAGGTATAAATCAAGAAAAAGCATCAAGTGTTGATGGTTAACAAGACCACTAGTTTCAAGAAAAGGGGCAAGGGAAAGAAAGGGAACTTCAAGAAGAATGACAAACAAGTTGCCACTCCTGTGTAGAAGCCCAAAACTAGACCTAAGCCTGAAACTGAGTGCTTCTACTGCAAAGGAATGGCCACTGGAAGCGGAACAACCCCAAATACTTGGCGGATAAGAAGGATGGAATCATGGCAAAGTGAACAAAGGTATATTTGATATACGTGTTATTGATGTGTACTTTACTAGTGTTCATAGTAACCCCTGGGTATTTGATACCGTTTCAGTTGCTAGGATTAGTAACTCAAAACATGAGTTGCAAAATGAACAGAGGCTAGTTAAGGGCAAGGTGACGATGTGTGTTGGAAGTCTTGCAAGGTTGATAAGATCACCATCGCAAACTCCCTCTATCTTCGGGATTAGTGTTGAACCTAAATAAATGTTATTTGGTGTTTGCGTTGAGCATAAATATGATTTGATCATGTTTATTGCAATACGGTTATTCATTTCAGTCAGAGATTAATTGTTGGTCTGTTTACATGAATAAAACCTTCTATGGTCATACACCCAATGTGAATGGTATATTAAATCTCCATCGTAATGATACACATATTCATAATATTGATGCCAAAAGATGCAAATTTGATAATGGTAGTGCAACATATTTGTGTTGGAAATATGCCCTAGAGGCAATAATAAAAGCATTATTATTATATTTCCTTGTTCATGATAATTGTCTTTTATTCATGCTATAATTGTATTATCCGGAAATCGTAATACACGTGTGAATACATAGACTACAATACGTCCCTAGTAAGCCTCTAGTGGACTAGCTCGTTGGTCAACAGATAGTCATGGTTTCCTGACTATGGACATCATATGTCATTGACAACGGGACATCAGGAGAATGACGTGATGGACAAGACCCAATCCTAAGCATAGCATAAGATCGTGTAGTTCGTTTTGCTAGAGCTTTTTCAATGTCAAGTATCTCTTCCTTAGACCATGAGATCGTGTAACTCCCGGATACCGCAGGAGTGCTTTGGGTGTACCAAACATCACAACGTAACTGGGTGACTATAAAGGTGCACTACAGGTATCTCCGAAAGTGTCTGTTGGGTTGACACGGATCGAGACTGGGATTTGTCACTCCGTATGACGGAGAGGTATCTCTGGGCCCACTCGGTAATGCATCATCATAATGAGCTCAAAGTGACCAAGTGTTTGGTCATGGGATCATGCATTACGATACGAGTAAAGTGACTTGCCGGTAACGAGACTGAACGAGGTATTGGGATACCGACGATCGAGTCTCGGGCATGTAACGTACCGATTGACAAAGGGAATAGTATACGGGGTTGCTTGAATCCTCGACATCTTGGTTCATCCGATGACATCATCGAGGAGCATGTGGGAGCCAACATGGGTATCCAGATCCCACTGTTGGTTATTGACCTGAGAGCCGTCTCGGTCATGTTCAAGCGTGTCTCCGAACCCGTAGGGTCTACACACTTAAGGTTCGGTGGCGCAAGGGTTATTAGGAAGACTTGTATGTGATTACCGAATGTTGTTCGAGTCCGGATAAGATCCCGGACGTCACGAGGAGTTCGGAAGGGTCCGGAGGTAAAGATTTATATATGGGAAGTTGTCAAGCGGACACCGGAAAGTTTCGGGGCATATCGGTATTGTACCGGGCCACCGGAAGGGTTCGAGGTCCACCGGAGGGGCCACCTCTGCGGGGGGCACATGGGCTGCGTGGGGCAGGAGCCAGCCCCTGGTGGTCTGGGCGCCCCCCCTTGGGCCCATGCGCCTAGGGTTGGGAGGGGAACCCTAGAGGGGCCCCTTGCTTGGGTGGCAAGTTCCCCCTCCCTGGCCGCCGCCTCTAGATGCCATCTAGAGGGGCCGCCCTTGCCCCTTCCCCTATAAATAGAGGGGTGAGGGAGGCTGCATACACAAGCCAAGGCGCAGCCCTTCCCCTCCCCAACACCTCTCCTCCTCCGTACGTGCTTGGCGAAGCCCTGTCGGATTACTGCTACACCAACAACACCACGCCGTCGTGCTGCCGTTGGAGCTGTCTTCCTCAACCTCTCCTTCCTCCTTGCTGGATCAAGACAGAGGAGACGTCATCCGTACCGTACGTGTGTTGAACGCGGAGGTGCTGTCCGTTCAGCACTTGGTCATCGGTGATCCGAATCACGGCGAGTCGACTCCATCATCACCATCCCTTGAACGCTTCAAGACGATCTACAAGTGGTATGTAGATGCATACTCACTTCCTTGACTCGTTGCTTAGATGAACTCATAGATGGATCTTGGTGAAACCGTAGGAAAATTTTTAATTTTCTGCAACGTTCCCCAACAGTGGCATCATGAGCTAGGTTTATGCGTAGTTCTCTATTGCACGAGTAGAACACAATTTTGTTGTGGGCGTAGATCTTGTCAACTTGCTTGCCGCTACTAGTCTTATCTTGCTGTAGCGGTATTGTGGGATGAAGCAGCCCGTACCAACCTTACACGTACGCTTACGTGAGACCGGTTCCACCGACTGACATGCACTAGTTGCATAAGGTGGCTAGTGGGTGTCTGTCTCTCCCACTTTAGTTGGAGCGGATTCGATGAAAAGGGTCCTTATGAAGGGTAAATATAAGTTGACAAAATCACGTTGTGGTTATTCGTAGGTAAGAAAACGTTCTTGCTAGAACCCAATTGCAGCCACGTAAAAGATGCGACAACAATTAGAGGACGTCTAACTTGTTTTTGCAGCAATTGTCATGTGATGTGATATGGCCAAGTTGTGATGAATGATGAATTACATATTATGATGTATGAGATCATGTTCTTGTAATAGGAATCACGACTTGCATGTCGATGAGTATGACAACCGGCAGGAGCCATAGGAGTTGTCTTTATTTTTGTATGACCTGCGTGTCATTGAAGAACGCCATGTAAATTACTTTACTTTATTGCTAAACGCGTTAGCCATAGAAGTAGAAGTAGTCGTTGGCGTGACAACTTCATGGAGACACGATGATGGAGATCATGATGATGGAGATCATGGTGTCATGCCGGTGACAAGATGATCATGGAGTCCCGAAGATGGAGATCAATGGAGCTATATGATATTGGCCATATCATGTCACTATTATATAATTGCATGTGATGTTTATTATGTTTATGCATCTTGTTTACTTAGAATGACGGTAGTAAATAAGATGATCCCTTACAAAAATTTCAAGAAGTGTTCTCCCCTAACTGTGCACCGTTGCTAAAGTTCGTCGTTTCGAAGCACCACGTGATGATCGGGTGTGATAGATCCTTACGTTCACATACGACGGGTGTAAGACAGTTTTACACATGCAAAACACTTAGGGTTAACTTGACGAGCCTAGCATGTACAGACATGGCCTCGGAGCACGGAGACCGAAAGGTCGAACACGAGTCGTATGGAAGATACGATCAACATGAGAATGTTCACTGACGATGACTAGTCCATCTCACGTGATGATCGGACATGGCCTAGTCGATTCGGATCGTGTAACACTTAGATGACTAGAGGGATGTCTAATCTGAGTGGGAGTTCATTTAAATAATTTGATTAGATGAACTTAATTATCATGAACTTAGTCTAAAACTTTTGCATAATATGTCTTGTAGATCAAATGGCCAACGCTCATGTCAACTTGAACTTCAACGCGTTCCTAGAGAAAGCCAAGCTGAAAGATGACGGCAGCAACTATACGGACTGGGTCCGAACCCGAGATCATCCTCATAGCTGCCAGAAACAATATGTCCTAGAAGGACCGCTAGGTGATGCTCCGTCCCTGAGAACCAAGACATTATGAATGCTTGGCAGTCTCGTGCTGATGATTACTCCCTCGTTCAGTGCGGCATGCTTTACAGCTTAGAACCGGGGCTCCAAAAGCGTTTTGAGCAACACGGAGCATATGAGATGTTCGAGGAGCTGAAACTAATTTTCCAAGCTCATGCCCAGGTCGAGAGATATGAAGTCTCCGACAAGTTCTATAGTTGTAAGATGGAGGAAAACAGTTCTGTCAGTGAGCACATACTCAAAATGTCTGGGTTGCACAACCGCCAGTCCCAGCTGGACATAAACCTCCCGGACGAGGCGGTCATTGACAGAATCCTTCAGTCGCTCCCACCAAGCTACAAGAGCTTTGTGATGAACTACAATATGCAGGGGATGGTGAAGACCATTCCTGAAGTATATTCAATGCTGAAGTCGGCAGAGGTTGAAATCAAGAAAGAACATCAAGTGTTGATGGTCAATAAGACCACTAAGTTCAAGAAGGGCAAGGGTAAGAAGAACTTCAAGAAGGACGGCAAAGATGTTGCCGCACCTGGTAAGCCAGTTGCCGGGAAGAAGTCAAAGAATGGACCCAAGCCTGAGACTGAGTGCTTTTATTGCAAGGGGAAGGGTCACTGGAAGCGGAACTGCCCCAAATACTTAGCAGATAAGAAGGCCGGCAACACCAAAGGTATATTTGATATACATGTAATTGATGTGTACCTTACCAGTACTCGTAGTAACTCCTGGGTATTTGATACCGGTGCCGTTGCTCATATTTGTAACTCACAGCAGGAGCTGCGGAATAAAGCGAGACCGGGCGAAGGACGAGGTGACGATGCGCGTCGGGAATGGTTCCAGAGTCGATGTGATCGCCGTCGGCACGCTACCTCTACATTTTCCTACGGGATTAGTTTTGAACCTTTGGTGTTGAGGCTCGCGGAGGATATCGTTATGTTCTCACTCTCACAGATGACTTGAGTAGATATGTGTATGTCTACTTGATGAAACACAAGTCTGAGACCTTTGAAAAGTTCAAGGAATTTCAGAATGAAGTAGAGAATCAACGTGACCGAAAGATAAAATTCTTACGATCGGATCGTGGAGAAGAATATTTAAGTCACGAATTTGGTACACACTGAAGAAAATGTGGAATCGTTTACAACCGACGCTACTGGAACACCTCAAGCGTAACGGTGTGTCCGAGCGTCGTGTCGCACTCCATTGGATATGGTGCGATCCATGATGTCTCTTACCGATTTACCGCTATCATTTTGGGGATACGCTCTAGAGACAGCTACATTCACTTTAAATAGGGCACCGTCTAAATCCGTTGAGACGACACCGTATGAATTATGGTTTGGGAAGAAACCTAAGCTGTCGTTTCTAAAAGTTTGGGGATGTGATGCTTATGTCAAGAAACTTCAAACTGAAAAGCTCGAACCCAAGTCGGAAAAATGCGTCTTCATAGGATACCCTAAAGAAACCATTACCTTCTACTTAAGATCCGAGGGCAAGATCTTTGTTGCCAAGAACGGATCCTTTCTGGAAAAAGAGTTTCTCTCGAAAGAAGTAAGTGGGAGGAAAGTAGAACTCGATGAAGTACTACCTCTTGAACGGGAAAGTAGTGCAGCTCAGAAAATGTTCTGTGATGCCTACACCAACCGAAGAGGAAAATAATGATGATGATCAAGGTACTTCGGATCAAGTTGCTACTGAACTTCATAGGTCCACAAGGACACGTTCCGCACCAGAGTGGTACGGCAACCCTGTCCTGGAAATCATGTTGTTAGACAACAGAGAACCTTCGAACTATGAAGAAGCGATGGCGGGCCCAGATTCCAACAAATGGCTTGAAGCCATGCCATCCGAGATAGGATCCATGTATGAAAACAAAGTATGGACTTTGACAGACTTGCCCGATGATCGGCGAGCGATAGAAAATAAATGGATCTTTAAGAAGAAGACGGACGCGGATGGTAATGTCACAATCTATAAAGCTCGACTTGTTACTAAGGGTTATTGGCAAGTTCAAGGGATTGACTACGATGAGACTTTCTCTCCCGTAGCGAAGCATAAGTCCGTTCGAATCATGTTAGCAATTGCCGCATACTATGATTATGAGATATGGCAGATGGACGTCAAAACAGCGTTCCTTAACGGTTATCTTAAGGAAGAACTGTATATGATGCAGCCGGAAGGTTTTGTCGATCCTAAGAATGCTAACAAAGTATGCAAGCTCCAGCGATCCATTTTATGGGCTGGTGCAAGCATCTCGGAGTTGGAACATTCGCTTTGATGAGATGATCAAAGCGTTTGGGTTTATGCAGACTTATGGAGAAGCCTGCGTTTACAAGAAAGTGAGTGGGAGCTCTGTAGCATTTCTCATATTATATGTAGATGACATACTTTTGATGGGAAATGATATAGAACTCTTGGACAGCATTAAGGCCTACTTGAATAAAAGTTTTTCAATGAAGGACCTTGGAGAAGCTGCTTATATATTAGGCATCAAGATATATAGAGATAGATCGAGACGCCTCATAGGTCTTTCACAAAGCACATACCTTGATAAGATTTTGAAGAAGTTCAAAATGGATCAGTCCAAGAAAGGGTTCTTTCCTGTATTGCAAGGTGTGAGATTGAGCTCAGCTCAATGCCCGACCACGGCAAAAGATAAAGAAGAGATGAGTGTCATCCCCTATGCTTCAGCCATAGGATCTATTATGTATGCCATGCTGTGTACCAGACCTGATGTAAACCTTGCCGTAAGTTTGGTAGGAAGGTACCAAAGTAATCCCGGCAAGGAACACTGGACAGCGGTCAAGAATATCCTAAAGTACCTGAAAAGGACGAAGGACATGTTTCTCGTTTATGGAGGTGACGAAGAGCTCGTCGTAAAGGGTTACGTCGACGCTAGCTTCGACACAGATCTGGATGACTCTAAGTCACAAACCGGATACGTGTATATGTTGAATGGTGGAGCAGTAAGCTGGTGCAGCTGCAAGCAGAGCGTCGTGGCAGGATCTACATGTGAAGCGGAGTACATGGCAGCCTCGGAGGCAGCGCATGAACCAATTTGGGTGAAGGAGTTCATCACCGACCTAGGAGTCATACCCAATGCGTCGGGGCCGATCAAACTCTTCTGTGACAACACTGGAGCTATTGCACTTGCCAAGGAGCCTAGGTTTCACAAGAAGACCAGGAACATCAAGCGTCGCTTCAACTCCATCCATGAAAATGTTCAAAATGGAGACGTAGAAATTTGCAAAGTGCATAAGGATCTGAATGTCGCAGATCCGTTGACTAAACCTCTTCCGTGGGCAAAACATGATCAACACCAGAACTCTATGGGTGTTCGATTCATCACAATGTAACTAGATTATTGACTCTAGTGCAAGTGGGAGACTGTTGGAAATATGCCCTAGAGGCAATAATAAAAGCATTATTATTATATTTCCTTGTTCATGATAATTGTCTTTTATTCATGCTATAATTGTATTATCCGGAAATCGTAATACACGTGTGAATACATAGACTACAATACGTCCCTAGTAAGCCTCTAGTTGACTAGCTCGTTGGTCAACAGATAGTCATGGTTTCCTGACTATGGACATCAGATGTCATTGACAACGGGATCACATCATTAGGAGAATGACGTGATGGACAAGACCCAATCCTAAGCATAGCATAAGATCGTGTAGTTCGTTTTGCTAGAGATTTTTCAATGTCAAGTATCTCTTCCTTAGACCATGAGATCGTGTAACTCCCGGATACCGTAGGAGTGCTTTGGGTGTACCAAACGTCACAACATAACTGGGTGACTATAAAGGTGCACTACAGGTATCTCCGAAAGTGTCTGTTGGGTTGACACGGATCGAGACTGGGATTTGTCACTCCGTATGACGGAGAGGTATCTCTGGGCCCACTCGGTAATGCATCATCATAATGAGCTCAAAGTGACCAAGTGTTTGGTCACGGAATCATGCATTACGATGCGAGTAAAGTGACTTGCGATAACGAGACTGAGCGAGGTATTGGGATACCGACGATCGAGTCTCGGGCATGTAACGCACCGATTGACAAAGGGAATAGTATCGGGTTGCTTGAATCCTCGACATCGTGGTTCATCCGATGACATCATCGAGGAGCATGTAGGAGCCAACATGGGTATCCAGATCCGCTGTTGGTTATTGACCCGAGCCGTCTCGGTCATGTTCTGCGTGTCTCCGAACCCGTAGGGTCTACACACTAAGGTTCGGTGGCGCTAGGCTTATTAGGAAGACTTGTATGTGATTACGAATGTTGTTGGAGTCCGGATGAGATCCCGGACGTCACGAGGAGTTCGGAAGGTCCGGAGGTAAAGATTTATAGATGGGAAGTTGTCAAGCGGACACCGAAAGTTTCGGGGCATATCGGTATTGTACTGGGGCCACGGAAGGGTTCGAGGGTCCACCGGGAGGGGCCACCCCTCCCGAGGGGGCCACATGGGCTGCGTGGGGCAGGAGCCAGACACTGGTGGTCTGGGCGCCCCCTCCCCTTGGGCCCATGCGCCTAGGGTTGGGGGGGGGGGAACCCTAGAGGGGGCGCCCCCCTTGCTTGGGGGGCAAGTCCCCCCTCCCCTTGGCCGCCGCCCCCTCTAGATGCCATCTAGAGGGGCCGGCACCTTTGCCCCTTCCCCCTATAAATAGAGGGGTGAGGGGAGGGCTGCATACACAAGCCAAGGCACAGCCCCTCCCCTCCCCAACACCTCTCCTCCTCCGTACGTGATTGGCGAAGCCCTGTCGGATTACTGCTACACCAACAACACCACGCCGTCGTTCTGCCATTGGAGCTGTCTTCCTCAACCTCTCCTTCCTCCTTGCTGGATCAAGACGGAGGAGACGTCGTCCGTACCGTACGTGTGTTGAACGCGGAGGTGCTGTCCGTTCAGCACTTGGTCATCGGTGATCCGAATCACGGCGAGTACGACTCCATCATCACCATCCCCTTGAACGCTTCCGCACTCGATCTACAAGTGGTATGTAGATGCAAACTCACTCCCTTGACTCGTTGCTTAGATGAACTCATTGATGGATCTTGGTGAAACCGTAGGAAAATTTTTAATTTTCTGCAACGTTCCCCAACAGTGGCATCATGAGCTAGGTTTATGCGTAGTTCTCTATTGCACGAGTAGAACACAATTTTGTTGTGGGCGTAGATCTTGTCAACTTGCTTGCCGCTACTAGTCTTATCTTGCTTTAGCAGTATTGTGGGATGAAGCGGCCCGGACCAACCTTACACGTACGCTTACGTGAGACCGGTTCCACCGACTGACATGCACTAGTTGCATAAGGTGGCTGGCCGGTGTCTGTCTCTCCCACTTTAGTTGGAGCGGATTCGATGAAAAGGGTCCTTATGAAGGGTAAATAGAAGTTGACAAAATCACGTTGTGGTTATTCGTAGGTAAGAAAACGTTCTTGCTAGAACCCAATTGCAGCCACGTAAAGGATGCAACAACAATTAGAGGACGTCTAACTTGTTTTTGCAGCACTTGTCATGTGATGTGATATGGCCAAGTTGTGATGAATGATGAATGACATATTGTGATGTATGAGATCATGTTCTTGTAATAGGAATCACGACTTGCATGTCGATGAGTATGACAACCGGCAGGAGCCATAGGAGTTTTCTTTATTTTTGTATGACCTGCGTGTCATTGAAGAACGCCATGTAAATTACTTTACTTTATTGCTAAACGCGTTAGCCATAGAAGTAGAAGTAGTCGTTGGCGTGACAACTTCATGAAGACACGATGATGGAGATCATGATGATGGAGATCATGGTGTCATGCGGTGACAAGATGATCATGGAGCCCGAAGATGGAGATCAATGGAGCTATATGATATTGGCCATATCATGTCACTATTATATAATTGCATGTGATGTTTATTATGTTTATGCATCTTGTTTACTTAGAACGACGGTAGTAAATAAGATGATCCTTACAAAATTTCAAGAAGTGTTCTCCCTAACTGTGCACCGTTGCTAAAGTTAAATCGTTTGAAGCACCACGTGATGATCGGGTGTGATAGATCCTTACGTTCACATACAACGGGTGTAAGACAGTTTTACACATGCAAAACACTTAGGGTTAACTTGACGAGCCTAGCATGTACAGACATGGCCTCGGAGCACGGAGACCGAAAGGTCGAACACGAGTCGTATGGAAGATACGATCAACATGAGAATTTTCACCGACAATGACTAGTCCGTCTCACGTGATGATCGGAGACGGCCTAGTCGATTCGGATCGTGTAACACTTAGATGACTAGAGGATGTCTAATCTGAGTGGGAGTTCATTTAAATAATTTGATTAGATGAACTTAATTATCATGAACTTAGTCTAAAACTTTTGCATAATATGTCTTGTAGATCAAATGGCCAACGCTCATGTCAACTTGAACTTCAACGCATTCCTAGAGAAAACCAAGCTGAAAGATGACGACAGCAACTATACGGACTGGGTCCGGAACCTGAGATCATCCTCATAGCTGCCAGAAACAATATGTCCTAGAAGGACCGCTAGGTGACACTCCGTCCCCAGAGAACCAAGACATTATGAATGCTTGGCAGTCTCGTCTGATGATTACTCCCTCGTTCAGTGCGGCATGCTTTACAGCTTAGAACCGGGCTCCAAAAGCGTTTTGAATAACACGGAGCATATGAGATGTTCGAGAGCTGAAACTAGTTTTCCAAGCTCATGCCCGGTCGAGAGATATGAAGTCTCCGACAAGTTCTATAGTTGTAAGATGGAGGAAAACAGTTCTGTCGGTGAGCACATACTCAAAATGTCAGGTTGCACAACCGCCAGTCCCAGCTGGACATAAACCTCCCGACGAGGCGGTCATTGACAGAATCCTTGATCGCTCCCACCAAGCTACAAGAGCTTCGTGATGAACTACAATATGCAGGGGATGGTGAAGACCATTCCTGAAGTATATTCAATGCTGAAGTCGGCAGAGGTTGAAATCAAGAAAGAACATCAAGTGTTGATGGTCAATAAGACCACTAAGTTCAAGAAGGGCAAGGGTAAGAAGAACTTCAAGAAGGACGGCAAGATGTTGCCGCACCTGGTAAGCCGTTGCGGGAAGAAGTCAAAGAATGGACCCAAGCCTGAGACCGAGTGCTTTTATTGCAAGGGGAAGGGTCACTGGAAGCGGAACTGCCCCAAATACTTAGCGGATAAGAAGGCCGGCAACACCAAAGGTATATTTGATATACATGTAATTGATGTGTACCTTACCAGTACTCGTAGTAACTCCTGGGTATTTGATACCGGTGCCGTTGCTCATATTTGTAACTCACAGCAGAGCTGCGGAATAAGCGGAGGCTGGCGAAGGGCGAGGTGACGATCGCGTCGGGAATGGTTCCAGAGTCGATGTGATCGCCGTCGACACGCTACCTCTACATTTACCTCTGGGATTAGTTTTGAACCTTAATAATTGTTATTTGGTGCCAAGTTTGAGCATGAACATTGTATCTGGATCTCGTTTGATACGAGATGGCTACTCACTTAAATCCGAGAATAATGGTTGTTCTATTTATATGAGAGATATGTTTTATGGTCATGCTTCGATGGTCAATGGTTTATTCTTAATGAATCTCGAGCGTACTCTCTACACATATTCATAGCGTGAATACCAAAAGATGTAAAGTTGATAACGATAGTCCCACATACTTGTGGCACTGCCGCCTTGGTCACATTGGTGTCAAGCGCATGAAGAAGCTCCATGCTGATGTACTTTTAGAGTCTCACGATTATGAATCATTTGACACATGCGAACCATGCCTCATGGGCAAAATGACCAAGACTCCGTTCTCCGGAACAATGGAGCGAGCAACCAACTTGTTGGAAATCATACATACCGATGTGTGCGGTCCAATGAGTGTTGAGGCTCATGGAGGATATCGTTATGTTCTCACTCTCACAGATGACTTGAGTAGATATGGGTATGTCTACTTGATGAAACACAAGTCTGAGACCTTTGAAAAGTTCAAGGAATTTCAGAATGAAGTAGAGAATCAACGTGACCGAAAGATAAAATTCTTACGATCGGATCGTGGAGGAGAATAATTAAGTCACGAATTTGGTACACACTTAAGAAAATGTGGAATCGTTTCACAACTCACGCCGCCTGGAACACCTCAGCGTAACGGTGTGTCCAAACTTCGTAATCGCACTCTATTGGATATGGTGCGATCCATGATGTCTCTTACCGATTTACCGCTATCATTTTGGGGATACGCTCTAGAGATAGCTACATTCACTTTAAAAAGGGCACCGTCTAAATCCGTTGAGACGACACCGTATGAATTATGGTTTGGGAAGAAACCTAAGCTGTCGTTTCTAAAAGTTTTGGGATGCGATGCTTATGTCAAGAAACTTCAACCTGAAAAGCTCGAACCCAAGTCGGAAAAATCGTCTTCATAGGATACCCTAAAGAAACCATTGGGTATACCTTCTACTTAAGATCCGAGGGCAAGATCTTTGTTGCCAAGAACGGATCCTTTCGGAAAAGAGTTTCTCTCGAAAGAAGTAAGTGGGAGGAAAGTAGAACTTCGATGAAGTACTACCTCTTGAGCGGGAAAGTAGTGCAGCTCAGGAAAATGTTCTGTGATGCCTACACCAACCGAAGAGGAAAATAATGATGATGATCAAGGTACTTGGATCAAGTTGCTCTTGAACTCAGTGGGTCCACAAGGACACGTTCCGCACCAAAGTGGTACGGCAACCCTGTCCTGGAAATCATGTTGTTAGACAACAGTGAACCTTCGAACTATGAAGAAGCGATGGCGGGCCCAGATTCCAACAAATGGCTTGAAGCCATGCAATCCGAGATAGGGTCCATGTATGAAAACAAAGTATGGACTTTGACAGACTTGCCCGATGATCGGCGAGCGATACAAGGGATTGACTACGATGAGACTTTCTCTCCCGTAGCGAAGCTTAAGTCCGTTCGAATCATGTTAGCAATTGCCGCATACTATGATTATGAGATATGGCAGATGGACGTCAAAACAGCGTTCCTTAACAGTTATCTTAAGGAAGAGCTGTATATGATGCAGCCGGAAGGTTTTGTCGATCCTAAGAATGCTAACAAAGTATGCAAGCTCCAGCGATCCATTTTATGGGTTGGTGCAAGCATCTCGGAGTTGGAACATTCGCTTTGATGAGATGATCAAAGCGTTTGGGTTTATCTGAGACTTATGGAGAAGCCTCGTTTACAAGAAAGTGAGTGGGAGCTCTTTAGCATTTCTCATATTATATGTAGATGACATACTTTTGATGGGAAATGATATAGAACTCTTGACAACATTAAGGCCTACTTGAATAAAAGTTTTTCAATGAAGGACCTTGGAGAAGCTGCTTATATATTAGGCATCAAGATCTATAGAGATAGATCGAGGCGCCTCATAGGTCTTTCACAAAGCACATACCTTGATAAGATTTTGAAGAAGTTCAAAATGGATCAGTCAAGAAAGGGTTCTTGCCTGTCTTGCAAGGTGTGAGATTGAGCTCGGCTCAATGCCCCACCACGGCAAAAGATAAAGAAGAGATGAGTGTCATCCCTATGCTTCAACCATAGGATCTATTATGTATGCCATGCTGTGTACCGGACCTGATGTAAACCTTGCCGTAAGTTTGGTAGGAAGGTACCAAAGTAATCCCGGCAAGGAACACTGGACAGCGGTCAAGAATATCCTAAAGTACCTGAAAAGGACGAAGGACATGTTTCTCGTTTATGGAGGTGACGAAGAGCTCGTCGTAAAGGGTTACGTCGACGCTAGCTTCGACACAGATCTGGATGACTCTAAGTCACAAACCGGATACATGTATATGTTGAATGGTGGAGCAGTAAGCTGGTGCAGCTGCAAGCAGAGCGTCGTGGCGGGATCTACATGTGAAGCGGAGTACATGGCAGCCTCGGAGGCAGCGCATGAAGCAATTTGGGTGAAGGAGTTCATCACCGACCTAGGAGTCATACCCAATGCGTCGGGGCCGATCAAACTCTTCTGTGACAACACTGGAGCTATTGCACTTGCCAAGGAGCCCAGGTTTCACAAGAAGACCAGGCACATCAAGCGTCGCTTCAACTCCATCCGTGAAAATGTTCAAAATGGAGACATAGAAATTTGCAAAGTGCATAAGGATCTGAATGTCACAGATCCGTTGACTAAACCTCTTCCGCGGGCAAAACATGATCAACACCAGAACTCTATGGGTGTTCGATTCATCACAATGTAACTAGATTATTGACTCTAGTGCAAGTGGGAGACTGTTGGAAATATGCCCTAGAGGCAATAATAAAAGCATTATTATTATATTTCCTTGTTCATGATAATTGTCTTTTATTCATGCTATAATTGTATTATCCGGAAATCGTAATACACGTGTGAATACATAGACTACAATCGTCCTAGTAAGCCTCTAGTTGACTAGCTCGTTGGTCAACAGATAGTCATGGTTTCGACTATGGACATCGATGTCATTGACAACGGGATCACGACATTAGGAGAATGACGTGATGGACAAGACCCAATCCTAAGCATAGCATAAGATCGTGTTGTTCGTTTTGCTAGAGCTTTTTCAATGTTAAGTATCTTTTCCTTAGACCATGAGATCGTGTAACTCCCGGATACCATAGGAGTGCTTTGGGTGTACCAAGCGTCACAACGTAACTGGGTGACTATAAAGGTGCACTACGGTATCTCCGAAAGTGTCTGTTGGGTTGACACGGATCGAGATGGATTTGTCACTCCGTATGACGGAGAGGTATCTCTGGGCCCACTTTCGGTAATGCATCATCATAATGAGCTCAAAGTGACCAAGTGTTTGGTCACGAGATCATGCATTACGGTACGAGTAAAGTGACTTGCCGGTAACGAGACTGAACGAGGTATTGGGATACCGACGATCGAGTCTCGGGCATGTAACGTACCGATTGACAAAGGGAATAGTATACGGGGTTGCTTGAATCCTCGACATCGTGGTTCATCCGATGACATCATCGAGTAGCATGTGGGAGCCAACATGGGTATCCAGATCCCGTTGTTGGTTATTGACTTGAGAGCCGTCTCGGTCATGTCTGCGTGTCTCCCGAACCCGTAGGATCTACACACTTAAGGTTCGGTGACGCAAGGGTTATTAGGAAGACTTGTATGTGATTACCGAATGTTGTTCGGAGTCCCGGATGAGATCCCGGACGTCACGAGGAGTTCCGGAAGGGTCCGGAGGTAAAGATTTATATATGGGAAGTTGTCAAACGGACACCGAAAAGTTTCGGGGGCATATCGGTATTGTACCGGGGCCACCGGAAGGGTTCCGGGGGTCCACCGGGAGGGGCCACCCCTCCCGGGGGGGCCACATGGGCTGCGTGGGGTAGGAGCCAGCCCCTGGTGGTCTGGGCGCCCGCCCCTTGGGCCCATGCGCCTAGGTTTGGGGGGGGGGGAACCCTAGAGGGGGCGCCCCCCTTGCTTGGGGGGCAAGTCCCCCCTCCCCTTGGCCGCCGCCCCCTCTAGATGCCATCTAGAGGGGCCGGTCCCTTTGCCTCTTCCCCCTATAAATAGAGGGGTGAGGGGAGGGCTGCATACACAAGCCAAGGTGCAGCCCCTCCCCTCCCCAACACCTCTCCTCCTCCGTACGTGCTTGGCGAAGCCCTGTCGGATTACTGCTACACCAACAACACCACGCCGTCGTGCTGCCGTTGGAGCTGTCTTCCTCAACCTCTCCTTCCTCCTTGCTGGGTCAAGACAGAGGAGACGTCGTCCGTACCATACGTGTGTTGAACGCGGAGGTGCTGTCCGTTCAGCACTTGGTCATCGGTGATCCGAATCACGGCGAGTACGACTCCATCATCACCATCCCTTGAGCGCTTCCTTTCGATCTACAAGTGGTATGTAGATGCAAACTCACTCCCTTGACTCGTTGCTTAGATGAAATCATAGATGGATCTTGGTGAAACTGTAGGAAAAATTTTAATTTTCTGCAACGTTCCCCAACAATTTGTGGCACTGCCGTTTAGGTCATATTGGGGTGTAAAGCGCATGAAGAAACTCCATGCGGATGGACTTTTGGAATCACTTGATTATGAATCATTTGATGCTTGCGAACCATGCCTCATGGGCAAGATGACTAAAACTCCGTTCTCCGGAACAATGGAGCGAGCCACTGACTTACTGGAAATAATACATACCGATGTATGCGGTCCGATGGGTGTTGGGGCTCGACGGGTATCATTATTTTCCGACCTTCACAGATGATTTGAGCAGATATGGGTATATCTAATTGATGAAACACAAGTCTGAAACATTTGAAAAGTTCAAAGAATTTCAGAGTGAAGTACGGAATCATCGTAACAAGAAAATAAAGTTTCTACGATCTGATCACCAAGGCGAATATTTGAGTTACGAGTTTGGCCTTCATTTAAAACAATGTGGAATAGTTTCACAACTCACGCCACCTGGAACACCACAGCGTAATTGTGTGTCTGAACGTCGAAACCGTACTTTATTAGATATGGTGTGATCTATGATGTCTCTTACCAATTTACCACTATTGTTTTGGGGTTATGCACTAGAGACAGCTGCATTCTCGTTAAATAGGGCACCATCTAAATCTGTTGAGACGACACCGTATGAACTATGGTTTGGCAAGAAACCTAAGCTGTCGTTTCTTAAAGTTTGGGGTTGCGATGCTTATGTGAAAAAGCTTCAGCCTGATAAGCTCGAACCAAAATCGGAGAAGTCCGTCTTCATAGGATACCCAAAAGAAAATGTTGGGTACACCTTCTATCACAGATCCGAAGGCAAGATCTTTGTTGCTAAGAGAGGATCCTTTTTAGAGAAGGAGTATTTCTGGAAAGTAGTGAGAGGGAGGAAAGTAGAACTTGTTGAGGTAATTGTACCATCTCTCGAATTGGAAAGTAGCTCATCACAGAAAACCGTTCCCATGATGCCTACACCAACTAGAGATGAAGCTAATGATAATGACCATGAAACTTCAGATCAAGTTACTACCGAACCTCGTAGGTCAACCAGAGCACGTTCCGCACCAGAGTGGTACGGTGATCTTGTTCTGAAAGTCATGTTACTTGTCCATGACGAACCTACGAACTATGAGGAACAATGATGAGCCCAGATTCCGATAAATGGCTTGAGGCCATGAAATCTGAGATAGGATCCATATATAAGAACAAGGTGTGAACTTTGGTGGACTTGCCCGATGATCGGCAAGCCATTGATAATAAATGGATCTTCAAGAGGAAGACGGACGCTCATGGTAGTGTTACTATCTACAAATCTCGAATTGTTGCAAAAGTTTTTCGACAAGTTCAAGGTGTTGACTATGATGAGATTTTCTCACTCGTATCAATGCTTAAGTCTGTCCGAATCATGTTAGCAATTGCCGCATTTTATGAAATCTGGCAAAAGGATAACAAAACTGCATTCCTTAATGTATTTATTAAAGAAGAGTTGTCAATCCTAAAGGTTCTGACAATATGTGCAAGCTCCAGCGATCCATCTATGGACTTGTGATACGTCCATTTTGCATCATGCTTTTATATCGATATTTATTGCTTTATGGGATGTTATTTCACGTTATGTCACAATACTTATGGCTATTCTCTCTTACTTTACAAGGTTTACATGAAGAGGGAGAATGCCGACAGCTGGAATTCTAGGCTGGAAAAGGAGCAAATATTGGAGACCTATTCTGTGCAACTCCAAAAGTCCTGAAACTCAACGGAATATCTTAAAATAAATAAAGAAAAATCGTCGCCAGGGGGCCCACACCCTGCTCACGAGGGTGCCCCCCCCGGGGGCGCGCGCCCCTACCTCGTGGGCCCCCTGGTGGCTCTCCGATGCCCATCTTCTCCTATATGAAGTCTTTCGATGAGAAAAATCAGAAGCAACCTTTGGGACGAGACTCCGCCATACGAGGCGGAACCTTGGCGGAACTAATCTAGGGCTCCGTGGAGCTGTTCTGCCGGTGACACTTCCCTCCGGGAGGGGGAAATCATCGCCATCATCATCACCAACGCTCCTCTCATCGGGAGAGGGCAATCTCCATCAACATCTTCACCAGCACCATCTCATCTCCAAACCCTAGTTCATCTCTTGTCCCCAAGTCCGGGATTGGTGCTAGTAGGTTGCTAGTAGTGTTGATTACTCCTTGTAGTTGATGCTAGTTGGTTTATTTGGTGGAAGATAATATGCTCAGATCCTTTATGCATATTATTACCCCTCTGATTATGAACATGAATATGCTTTGTGAGTAATTACGTTTGTTCCTGAGGACACGAGAGAAGTCTTGCTATTAGTAGTCATGTGAATTTGGTATTCGTTCGATATTTTGATGAGATGTATGTTGTCTAGCCTCTAGCGGTGTTATGTGAACGTCGACTACATAACACTTCACCATTATTTGGGCCTAGAGAAAGGCATTGGGAAGTAATAAGTAGATGATGGGTTGCTAGCGTGACGAAGCTTAAACCCTAGTTTATCGTTGCCGTGAGGGCTGTTTTGGATCCATATGTTTCATGCTATGGTTAGGTTTACCTTAATACTTTTGTTGTAGTTGCGGATGCTTGCGTAGAGGTTAATCATAAGTGGGATGCTTGTTCAAGTAAGAACAACACCCAAGCACCGTCCACCCACATATCAAATTATCAATGTACGAGCGTGAATCATATGAGCGTGATGAAAACTAACTTGACGATAATCCCATGTGTCCTCGGGGCGCTTTTCCTATTATAAGAGTTTGTCCAGGCTTGTCCTTTGCAACAAAAAGGATTGGGCCACCTTTCTGCACTTCATTTACTCTTGTTACTTGTTGCTCTTACAATTTATCTTATCACAAAACTATCTGTTATCACTTATTTCAGTACTTGCAGAGAATACCTTGCTGAAAACCGCTTATCATTTCCTTCTGCTCCTCGTTGGGTTTGACACTCTTACTTATTGAAAGGACTACGATAGATCCCCTATACTTGTGGGTCATCAAGAATATTTTCTGGCGCCGTTGCCGGGGAGTGTAGCGCCTTTGGTAAGTGGAATTTGGTAAGGAAAAATTTATATAGTGTGCTGAAATTTTCTATCACTTGTTACTATGGAAAGTAATTCTCTGGGGGGCTTGTTCGGGGTATATTCACCCCATCCAGTAGAGCAAAGAGTTGCTACTCAACCTACTGAACCTATTGAAAATGAAACTCCTTTTGAAGTTCCTTCGGGTATGATGGAAAAACTGCTGGCTAATACTTTTACAGGAGATGGAACAAAGCATCCCGATGAACATCTACTCTATGTGGATGAAGTTCGTGGATTATTTAAGCTTGCAGGTATACCCGATGATGTTGTTAAGAAGAAGGTCTTCCCTTTACCTTTGAAGGAAGACGCATTGACATGGTATAGGCTATGTGATGATACGGGATCATGGAACTATAAAAGATTGAAATTGGAATTTCATCAAAAGTATTACCCTATGCATCTTGTTCATCGTGATCGCAATTATATATATAATTTTTGGCCTCGCGAAGGAGAAAGCATCGCTCAAGCTTGTGGGAGGCTTAAATCAATGTTATATTCATGCCCCAATCATGGTATGTCTGAACGTCATAACCGTACTTTATTAGATATGGTGCGATCTATGATGTCTCTTACCGATTTACCACTATCGTTTTGGGGTTATGAATTAGAGACAGCTGCATTCACGTTAAATAGGGCACCATCTAAATCCGTTGAGACGACACCATATGAACTGTGGTTTGGCAAGAAACCTAAGCTGTCATTTCTTAAAGTTTGGGGCGGCAATGCTTATGTGAAAAAGTTTCAACCTCATAAGTTCAAACACAAATCAGATAAATGTGTCTTCATAGGATACCCAACGGAAACTGTTGGGTACACCTTCTATCATAGATCCGAAGGCAAGATATTCGTTGCTAACAATGGATCCTTTAGAGAGAAGGAGTTTCCCTCAAAAGAAGTGAGTGGGAGGAAAGTAGAGCTTAATGAGGTAATTGTACCTTCTCCCGAATTGGAAAGTAGTTCATCACAGAAATCAGTTCGAGTGATTCCTACGCCAATTAGTGAGGAAGCTAACGATGATGATCATGAAACTTCAGATCAAGTTACTACCGAACCTCGTGGGTAAACTAGAGTACGTTCCGCGCCAGAGTGGTACAGTAATCTTGTTCTGGAAGTCATGTTACTAGACCATGATGAACCTACGAACTATGAGGAAGCGATGATGAGCCCAGATTCCGCAAAATGGCTTGAGGCCATGAAACCTGAGATGGGATCCATGTATGAAGAACAATGTGTGGACTTTGATTGACTTGCCCGATGACCGGCAACCATTGAGAATAAATGGATCTTCAAGAGGAAGATGGACGCTGATAGTAGTTTACTATCTACAAAGCTCGACTTGTTGCAAAATGGTTTTTCGACAAGTTCAAGGTGTTGACTACGATGAGATTTTCTCACTCGTAGCGATGCTTAAGTCTGTCCGAATAATGTTAGCAATTGCCACATTTTATGAAATCTGGCAAATAAATATCAAAACTGCATTCCTTAATGGATTTATTAAATAAGAGTTATATATGATACAACCAGAAGGTTTTATCAAACCTAAAGGTGCTAACTGCTACCTCTTGAGCATGCGTTGGTTTTCCCTTGAAGAGGAAAGGGTGATGCAGCAAAGTAGCGTAAGTATTTCCCTCAGTTTTTGAGAACCAAGGTATCAATCCAGTAGGGGACTACACGGAAGTCCCTAGTACCTGCAGAAAAAATTAATAACCTTGCAACCAACGCGATAAAGGGGTTGTCAATCGCTTCACGACCACTTGCAAAAGTGAGATATGATAGAGATAATAAGGTAAATATTTTTGGTATTTTTGTTGTATAGATCGGAAAGTAAAGATTGCAAAATAAACAGCGACAGAAATAGCACGTTGGCGGGAGATTAATATGATGGAAAATAGACCCGGGGGCCATAGGTTTCTCTAGTGGCTTCTCTCAAGATAGAAAATTCTGCGGTGGGTGAACAAATTACTGTCGAGCAATTGATAGAAAAGCGCATAGTTATGAGAATATCTAGGCATGATCATGTATATAGGCATCACATCCATGTCAATTAGACCGAAATGATTCTGCATCTACTACTATTACTCCACACATCGACCGCTATTCAGCATGCATCCAGTGTATTAAGTTCATAAGAACAGAGTAACGCATTAGGCAAGATGACATGATGTATAGGGGTAAACTCAAGCAATATGATATAAACCCCATCTTCTTATCCTCGATGGCAACAATACAATACGTGCCTTGCTGCCCCTGCTGTCACTGGGAAAGGACACCGCAAAATTGAACCCAAAGCTAAGCACTTCTCCCATTGCAAGAAAGATCAATCTAGTAGGCCAAACCAAACTGATAATTCGAAGAGATTTGCAAAGATAACAATTCATACATATAAGAATTCAGTGAAGATTCAAATATTGTTCATAGATAAACTTGATCATAAACCAACAATTCATCCGATCTCGACAAACACACTGCAAAAAGTATTACATCGAATAGATCTCCAAGAAGATCGAGGAGAACTTTGTATTGATATCCAAAGAGAGAGAAGAAGCCATCTAGCTAATAACTATGGACCCGAAGGTCTGTGGTAAACTAGTCACACATCATCAGAGAGGCTATGGTGTTGATGTAGAAGCCCTCCGTGATTGATTCCCCCTCCGACAGAGCGCCGGAAAAGGCCCGAAGATGGGATTTCACGGGTACAGAAGGTTGCGGCGGTGGAAATAGGGTTTCGTGGTGCTCCTGGATGTTTTCGGGGTATATGAGTATATATAGGCGAAAGAAGTAGGTCGGTGGAGCCAGAGGGCCCCACGAGGGTGGGGGCGCGCCTACCCCCCTGGGCGCGCCCTCCTACCTCGTGGCCGCCTTGTTGCTTCATTGACGTCCACTCCAAGTCTCCTGGATTGCGTTTGTTCCAAAAATGAATCTCCCGAAGGTTTCATTCCGTTTGGATTCCGGTTGATATTCCTTTTCTGCAAAACACTGAAATAGGCAAAAAACAACAATTTGCAATGGGCCTTTGGTTAGTAGGTTAGTCCCAAAACTAATATAAAAGTGTATAATAAAGCCCATTAAACATTCAAAACAGATAATATAATAGCATGGAACAATCAAAAATTATAGATACGCTGGAGACATATCACAAACAAAATGTGCAAGCTCCAGCGATCCATCTATGGACTGGTGCAAGCATCTCGGAGTTGGAATATACGTTTTGATGAGTTCATCAAAGCATATAGTTTTATACATATCTGCGGTGAAGCCTGTATTTACAAGAAAGTGAGTGGGAGCACTACAGCCTTTCTGATAAGTATATGTGAATGACATATTGTTGATCAGAAATGATGTAGAATTTTCTGGAAAGCATAAAGGAGTGTGTGAAAGGAATTTTTCAAAGAAATACCTCGGTGAAGCTTCTAACATATTGGGCATCAAGATCTATAGAGATAGATCAAGACGCTTGATAAGATTTTTTAATGAATACATACCTTGACAAGTTTTTGAAGTAGTTCAAAATGGAACAGTCAAAGAAGGAGTTCTTTCCTGTATTGCAAGGTGTAAAGTTGAGTAAGACTCAAAACACGACCACGACAGAAAATAAAAATAAAATGAAAGTCATTCCCTATGCCTCAGCCACAGGTTATATAAAGTATGCTATGATTTGTACCAAACCTATTGTCTACCTTGCCATGGGTTTAGCAAGGGGGTACGATATTGATCCAAGAGTGTATCACTTGACAGCGGTCAAAATTATCCTTAGAAGACTAAGGAGATATTTCTCGGTTATGGAGGTGATATAGAGTTCGTCATAATGAGTTACGTCGATGCAAAATTTTACACCGATCCAGATGACTCCGAGTCTCAATCTGGATACATGTTGAAAGTGGGAGCAATTAGCTAGAGTAGCTCCATGCAGAGCATTGTAGACATAGAAATTTGCAAAATACATACAGATCTGAATGTGGCAGACCCGTAGACTAAAACTTATCTCAAAAGCATAACATGATCACATCTTAATGTTCTTGGGTGTTAATCACATAGCGATGTGAACTAGATTATTGACTCTAGTAAACCCTTTGAGTGTTGGTCACATGGCGATGTGAACTATGGGTGTTAATCACATGGAGATGTGAACTATTGTTGTTAAATCACATGATGATGTGAACTAGATTATTGACACTAGTGCAAGTGGGAGACTGAAGGAAATATGCCCTAGAGGCCATAATAAAGTTGTTATTTATATTACCTTATATCAGGATAAATTTTTATTATTCATGCTAGAATTGTATTAACCGGAAACTTGATACATGTGTGGATACATAGACAAAACACAGTGTCCATAGTAAGCCTCTACTAGGCTAGATCGTTAATCAAAGATGGTTAAGTTTCCTAACCATAGACATGCGTTGTCATTTTGTGAACGGGATCACATCATTAGGAGAATGATGTGATGGACAAGACCCATCCGTTAGCTTAGCATAATGATCGTTAAGTTTTATTGCTATTGCTTTCTTCATGGCATATACATATTCCTTTGACTATGAGATTATGCAACTACCGAATACCGGAGGAATACCTTATGTGCTATCAAACGTCACAACGTAGCTGGGTGATTATAGGATGCTCTACAGGTATCTCCGAAGGTGTTTGTTGGGTTGGCTTAGATCGAGATTAGGAATTGTCACTCCGAGTATCGAAGAAGTATCTCTAGGCCCTCTCGGTAGTGCACATCATAATAAGACTTGCAAGCAATGTGACTACTGAGTTAGCTGCGGGATATGATGTATTACGGAACTAGTAAAGAGACTTGTCGGTAACGAGATTGAACTAGGTATGAAGATACCGACGATTGAATCTCGGGCAAGTAACATACCGATGACAAAGGGAATTACGTATGTTGTCATTGCGGTACGACTGGTAACGATCTTCTTAGAATATGTAGGAACCAATAGGAGCATCCAGGTTCCGTTGTTGGTTATTGACCAGAGAAGTGTCTCGGTCATGTCTACATAGTTCTCGAACCCGTAGGGTCCGCACACTTAATGTTCGATGACGATTTTGTTTTATATGAGTTATGTGATTTGGTGAACGAATGTTGTTCGGAGTCCCGGATGAGATCACGGACATGATGAGGAGTCTCGAAATGGTCGAGAGGTAAAGATTCATATATAGGACGATGATATTCAGACACCGGAAGTCATCTGGGGGTACCGGGTACATATCGGGTCATCGGAAGGGGTTCCGGGCATCCCCCGGCAACTACATGGGCCTAATGGGCCAATAAGGGGACAAACCAGCCCCTAGGGGGCTGGTGCGCACCATGTAGGCCAAAATAAGGTGGAAGGAAAGAGGGGAAGAAAGAATGGAAGGGGAGGGATTCGGCCTCCCTTTTCTTCTCTCCTCCCTCCTCCTTCCTTCCCCCTCCGGATGAATATGGAAGGGGCGAGGCCGAATTGGGAGGCGCCCAAGTAGGATTCCTCCTACTTGTGGCTCCCCTTTGCTGCCTCTCCTCCCCTCCAACCTATAGATATGAGGGGGGGGGGACCGCTAGAACACACAACATTGATTCCTAGCCGTGTGCGGCGCCCCCTCCACAGTTTACTCCTCCGGTCATATTCACGTAGTGCTTAAGCGAAGCCCTTCGCGGATCACTTCACCATCACCGTCACCACATCGTCGTGCCGACGGAACTCTCCCTCGACACTTTGTTGGATCAAGAGTTCGAGGGACGTCATCGAGCTGAACGTGTGCAGAACTCCGAGGTGCCGTACGTTCGGTGCTTGATCGGTCGGAACGAGAATAAGTTCGACCGCGTTGTCAAACGCTTCCGCTTTCGTTCTACGAGGGTACGTGGAGACACTCTCCCCCTCTCGTTGCTATGCATCTCTTAGATAGATCTTGCGTGAGCGTAGGAATTTTTTGAAATTGCATGCTACGTTTCCCAACACCACCCGGGCTGGAGCCGGGGGCGCCCGCCGGCGACAGCAGTGGAGAGGAGGAGGGAAGAAGTGAAGGAAATATGCCCTAGATGCAATAATAAAGTTATTATTTATTTTCTTATATCATGATAAATGTTTATTATTCATGCTAGAATTGTATTAACCGGAAACATAATACTTGTGTGAATACATAGACAAACAGAATATCACTAGTATGCCTCTACTTGACTAGCTCGTTGATCAAAGATGGTTATGTTTCCTAGCCATGGACAAAGAGTTGTCATTTGATTAACGGGATCACATCATTAGTAGAATGATGTGATTGACTTGACCCATTCCGTTGTTGGGTTCTACGGTAGGGTGCGTCGACTGCAAATTAAAAATTCCTACGCGTAGAACATCCAGGAACATGCTACGGGAGATGGATCACAGTTCGTTACCACTAGACGCGCAGTGCCGTGCAGCGGAAGAAGAGTTGGGGCAGCGCGTCCGAGTGGATCGTCTCCTCCTCGTTCGATCTCCCTCAAGCGGCCAGTCGTCCGATCCCACGTACGAGTTCGCCGGAGTGGCGCAAGTGCACCGCCTCTAATGGTATCCGCGCGTGCGGGAGGAACACCGTGCGGCGGACTGCTAGGTCCGATCACACAGTCGGGGCGAGTGGAGGTGGCTCCTGAGGCCGAAGCGATCAACCTCCTGAGGCCGAAGTGATCTGCCTCCTGCGGCCAAAGCGAGCTCGCACCCCTCAGGCAAAAGCTATCGCGAGTGTGCTGCACCTCCACTTTATATAGGCGTCCGTCACGGGCTCAACACTTGGGCCTCGCACGGACCCTAAA
Organism: Aegilops longissima; assembly: GCA_021605205.1. Taxonomy (NCBI): domain Eukaryota; kingdom Viridiplantae; phylum Streptophyta; class Magnoliopsida; order Poales; family Poaceae; genus Aegilops; species Aegilops longissima. Next base: position 725,035,641 of record CM038679.1, on the reverse strand, counting down.
GCCCAAAGTCTACTCGGTCACGTTCCTAGTCCAGTTCGGATCACATCCGACCAGTGTCCTACGAACTGACCTCATAGGTTCCTTCCCTTAAGCGCGCGACCCCTTAGGTTCAAGTCAGCTTGGTCACAGTTCGGATCACCTCCGATCTGTACGGTTGGTAGCGGCCTCTAGCAAGGCGTGCCGACCACCAAGCAGACGATGAAGCTGGTTAGGCGAACATGTACATCATACTTCCATTCCTTTTGCCACACGATATATGTTGTCGGGCTCAAGGCGAGACTGTCATCCTTGTGCTAGCCCGACCTCTTTCTCGTTCCAGTGATACCGACCACTATCCGGATTATCTCATAATCCTTGTCGCATGGCCATGCTATTCCTGGTCAGATCACACGAGGGGCCCAGAGTATATCTCTCCTGATCGGAGGGCAAATCCCATCTTGCTCGACCATGTCTCGCAGCATGGGACTGGACAAACCCGAAACCTACCTTTGTAACTACCCAGTCACGGAGTAGCGTTTGGTCGGCCCAAAGCAAGTCTGTCACCATCCCGAGTACATGCGCCAGCTCAGGTCTTAGGACATAGAACGTATGTTGTACTAGAGACTCACAGATGACATATCGCTGCGTCTCATAGTTGGGTCTGTCCGACTCGGACCTTATCTCGACTCGGATCCGACTATGTCGAATCCGACCAGACCTTTCCAAGTCCATATTATCCGGTTAGCATCCAATGCTCCATGGCTAGTGAGACCGAGCCATCGACCGTGTCATATGCTAGTCTAGTCGGCTACGCGTCCACATAGCCCTTTCGACTAGGGACCTTTTAGGACAGTCATCATACAATGCATAGTCCCACAAACAAGTCATGTACTTGCTGATACACATCATTGATAATGTCCAAGGACTATCCTTTTTCATAAACACATAGGAAATATCATCATACATGATTGCCTCTAGGGCATATCTCCAACAACGTCATCTTAGCACTTGATCGTTTAGTATGTTGCTATTGCTTTCTTCATGACTTATACATGTTCCTATGACTATGAGATTATGCAACTCCTGTTTACCGGAGGGACACTTTGTGTGCTACCAAACGTCACAACATGACTGGGTGATTATAAAGGAGCTCTACAGGTGTCTCCAAAGGTACATGTTGAGTTGGCGTATTTCGAGATTAGGATTTGTCACTCCGATTGTCGGAGAGGTATCTCTGGGCCCTCTCGGTAATGCACATCACTATAAGCCTTGCAAGAAATGTAGCCAATGAGTTGGTTACGAAATGATGCATTACCAAACGAGTAAAGAGACTTGCCGGTAACGAGATTGAACTAGGTATTGGATACCAACGATCGAATCTTGGGCAAGTAACATACCAATGACAAAGGGAACAACGTATGTTGTTATGCGGTTTGACCGATAAAAATCTTTGTAGAATATGTAGGAGCCAATATGAGCATCCAGGTTCCGCTATTGGTTATTAACCGGAAATAGTTCTAGGTCATGTCTACATAGTTCTCGAACCCGTAGGGTCCGCACGCTTAACGTTACGATGACAGATTTATTATGAGTTTATAAGTTTTGATGTACCGAAGGTTGTTCGGAGTCCCGAATATGATCACGGAAATGACGAGGAGTCTCTAAATGGTCGAGACATAAAGATTGATATATTGGACGACTATATTCGGACACCGGAAGTGTTCCGGGTGATTTCGGAGAAAACCGGAGTGCCGGAGGGTTACCGGAACCCCCCCGGGAGAAGTAATGGGCCTTATGGGCTTTAGTGAAGAGAGAGAGGGGCAGCCAGGATGGGCTGCGCGCCCCCTCCCCCTCTGGTCCGAATTGGACTAGGAGAGGGTGGGGCGGCGCCCCCTCTTTCCCTCTCCCTCTCCCCCTTCCTTTCCCCCTCCTAGTAGGAGTAGGAAAGAGGGAGTCCTACTCCTACTAGGAGGAGGACTCCTCCTCCTTGGCGCGCCCCAAAGGGCCAGCCAGCCTCCCCCCTTGCTCCTTTATACACGGGGGCAGGGGGCCACCCTAGAACACACAAGTTGATCTTCGTTATTGTTCCTTAGCCGTGTGCGGTGCCCCCCACCACCATATTCCACCTCGGTCATATCGTAGCGGTGCTTAGGCGAAGCCCTGCGTTGGTAGAACATCATCATTGTCACCACGCCGTCGTGCTGACGGAACTCATCCCCGACACCCTGCTAGATCAGAGTCCGAGGATCGTCATCGAGCTGAACGTGTGCTGAACTCAGAGGTGCCGTACGTTCGGTGCTTGGATCGGTCGGATCATGAAGACGTACGACTACATCAACCGCGTTGTCATAACGCTTCCGCTTACGGTCTACGAGGGTACGTGGACAACACTCTCCCCTCTCGTTGCTATGCATCACCATGATCTTGCGTGTGCGTAGGAAATTTTTTGAAATTACTACATTCCCCAACAATAGCATACCCTGCAAAAACAAGTTAGACGTCCTCTAATTGTTGTTTGCATGTTTTACGTGGCTTCTATGGGTTTCTAGCAAGAACATTTCTTACCTACACAAAAACCACAACGTGATATGTCAATTGCTATTTACCCTTCATAAGGACCCTTTTCATCGAATCCGATCCGACTAAAGTGGGAGAGAGTGGCACCCGCTAGCCACCTTATGCAACAAGTGCATGTCAGTCGGTGGAACCTGTCTCACGTAAGTGTACGTGTAAGGTCGGTCCGGGCCGCTTCATCCCACAATACCGTCGAAACAAGATTGGACTAGTGACGGTAAGCATATTGAACAAAATCAACGCCCACAACAACTTGTGTTCTACTCATGCATAGAAACTACGCATAGACCTAGCTCATGATGCCACTGTTGGGGAACGTAGCAGAAATTCAAAATTTTCTATGCATCACCAAGATCAATCTATGGAGTAATCTAGCAACGAGGGGAAGGAGAGTGCATCTACATACCCTTGTAGATCGCTAAGCGGAAGCGTTCAAGTGAACGGGGTTGATGGAGTCGTACTCGTCGTGATCCAAATCACCGATGATCCTAGTGCCGAAAGGACGGCACCTCCTCGTTCAACACACGTGCAGACCTGTGACGTCTCCCACGCCTTGATCCAGCAAGGAGAGAGGGAGAGGTTGGGGAAGACTCCGTCCAGCAGCAGCACAACGGCGTGGTGGTGATGGAGGAGCGTGGTAATCCAGCAGGGCTTCGCCAAGCACTGCGAGAGACAAGGAGAAAGAGAGGTAGGGCTGCGCCAGGGAGAGGTGGAAACTCTTATGTTTGCAGCCCCAAAGACCTCAATTATATATAGGGGAGAGGGAGGGGGCTGCGCCCCCTCTCGGGTTCCCACCCCAAGGGGTGCGGCAGCCCCAAAACCCATCTAGGGTGGCGGCCAAGGGGGGGGAGAGGGGGAAACTTGCCCCCCAAGTAAGGTGGAGGCGCCCCCTCCCCAAACCCTAGGCACCTTGGGCCCTGGTGGGGGGGGGGGGGGCGCACCAGCCCACCTGGGGCTGTTCCCCTCCCACACTTGGCCCATGCTACCCTCTGGGGCCGGTGGCCCCACTTGGTGGACCCCCGGGACCCTCCCGGTGGTCCCGGTACGTTACCAATAGCACCCGAAACTTTTCCGGTAACCAAAACAGGACTTCCCATATATAAATCTTTACCTCCGGACCACTACGGAACTCCTCGTGACATCCGGGATCTCATCCGGGACTCTGAACATCATTCGGTAACCACGTATATCTATTCCCTATAACCCTAGCGTCACCGAACCTTAAGTGTGTAGACCCTACGGGTTCGGGAACCATGGAGACATGACCGAGACAACTCTCCGGCCAATAACCAACAGCGGGATCTGGAAACCCATGTTGGATCCCACATGTTCCATGATGATCTCATCGGATGAACCACGATGTCGAGGATTCAATCAATCCCGTATACAATTCCCTTTGTCTAGCGATATAGTACTTGCCCGAGATTCGATCGTCGGTATCCCGATACCTTGTTCAATCTCGTTACCGGCAAGTCTCTTTACTCGTTCTGTAACACATCATCCCGTGATCAACCCCTTGGTCACATTGTGCACATTATGATGATGTCCTACCGAATGGGCCCAGAGATACCTCTCCGTCACACAGAGTGACAAATCCCAGTCTCGATTCGTGCCAACCCAACAGACACTTTCGGAGATACTTGTAGTGCACCTTTATAGCCACCCAGTTACGTTGTGACATTTGGTACACCCAAAACATTCCTACGGTATCCGGGAGTTGCACAATTTCATGGTCCAAGCAAATGATACTTGACATTAGAAAAGCTTTAGCATACGAACTACACGATCTTTGTGCTAGGCTTAGGATTGGGTCTTGTCCATCACATCATTCTCCTAATGATGTGATCCCGTTATCAACGACATCCAATGTCCATGGTCAGGAAACCGTAACCATCTATTGATCAACGAGCTAGTCAAATAGAGGCTTACTAGGGACATGGTGTTGTCTATGTACCCACACATGTATCTGAGTTTCCTATCAATACAATTATAGCATGGATAATAAACGATTATCATGAACAAGGAAATATAATAATAATAACTAATTTATTATTGCCTCTAGAGATTATTTCCAACACGAACGTCGTAATCGTACTTTACTAGATATGGTGCGATCTATGATGTCTCTTATTGATTTACCGCTATCGTTTTGGGGTTATGATTTAGAGACGGCTGCATTCACGTTAAATAGGGCACCATCAAAATCCGTTGAGACGACGCCTTATGAACTGTAGTTTGGCAAGAAACCAAAGTTGTCGTTTCTTAAAATTTGGGGCTGCGATGCTTATGTGAAAAAGCTTCAACCTGATAAGCTCGAACCCAAATCGGAGAAATATGTCTTCATACGATACCCAAAAGAGACTGTTGGGTACACCTTCTATCACAGATCCGAAGGCAAGACTTTTGTTGCTAAATTTGGAATCTTTATAGAGAAGGAGTTTCTCTCGAAAGAAGTGAGTGGGAGGAAAGTAGAACTTAATGAGGTAACTGTACCTGCTCCCTTGTTGGAAAGTAGTTCATCACAGAAACCGGTTCCTGTGACGTTGACACCAATTAGTGAGGAAGTTAATGATGATGATCATGAAACTTCAGATCAAGTTGTTACTGAACCTCGTAGGTCAACCAGAGTAAGATCCACACCAGAGTGGTACGGTAATCCTGTTCTGGAGGTTATGTTACTAGACCATAACGAACCTATGAACTATGAAGAAGCGATGGTGAGCCCAAATTCCGCAAAATGGCTTGAGGCCATGAAATCTGAGATGGGATCCATGTATGAGAAAAAAGTGTGGACTTTGGTTGACTTGCCCGATGATCGGCAAGCCATTGAGAATAAATGGATCTTCAAGAAGAAGACTGACGCTGACGGTAATGTTACTGTCTATAAAGCTCGACTTGTTGCAAAAGGTTTTCGACAAGTTCAAGGGATTGACTATGATGAGACTTTCTCACCCATAGCGATGCTTAAGTCTGTCCGAATCATGTTAGCAATTGCCGCATTTTATGATTATGAAATTTGGCAAATGGATGTCAAAACTGCATTCCTGAATGGATTTCTAGAAGAAGAGTTGTATATGATGCAACCAGAAGGTTTTGTCAATCCAAAGGGAGCTAACAAGTGTGCAAGCTCCAGCGATCCATTTATGGACTGGTGCAAGCCTCTCAGAGTTGGAATAAACGTTTTGATAGTATGATCAAAGCATTCGGTTTTATACATACTTTTGGAGAAGCGTGTATTTACAAGAAAGTGAGTGGGAGCTCTGTAGCATTTCTGATATTATATGTGGATGACATATTGCTGATCGAAAATGATATAGAATTTCTGGATAGCATAAAGGGATACTTGAATAAGAGTTTTTCAATGAAGGACCTCGGTGAAGCTGCTTACATATTCGGCATCAACATCTATAGAGATAGATCAAGACGCTTAATTGGACTTTCACACAGCACATACCTTGACAAAGTTTTGAAGAAGTTCAAAATGGATCAAGCAAAGAAAGGGTTCTAGCCTTTGTTACAAGGTGTGAAGTTGTAACACCCCGGAAGTAACCTTCCATAATTGTAACTCCAACTCTTGCCATTTTCGGCATCGTGATATGATATTCCCTCCGTGGTTGGGTTTTTGTCTTTCGTTTTTGCATTTTTTCCATGTCATGCATTTTCATATCATGTCATTATGTGCATCGCATTTGCATACGTGTTCGTCTCATGATTACGAGCATTTTTCCCGTTGTCCGTTTTGCAATCCGGCACTCCTATCTCCCCCGGCGTCCCCTTTTACGTTTTTCCGTGAGCGGGTACTAAACTTTCTCGGAATGGACCGAGGCTTGTCAAGTGGCCTTGGTATACCACCGGTAGACCACCGGTCAAGTTTCGGGTCATTTGGAGCTCGTTTGGTACTCCTACGGTTAACCGCACTCTCGCAAAGGCCTCTTTTGAGTTACAGCCCAACACCCCTCCAAAATAGTCCAATAACCCATCTAAGTCACTTCCATGCTCTCCGTCGTTCGATCACGATCGTGTGGTCGAAAACTACACCTCATTTGGACTCTCCTAGCTCCCTCTATGCCTATTTAAACACCCCCCCCGTTCCAAATCGCGGTACAACCTTAGCCTTCCCCTACCTCGTGCGGGACGAAATTGCCACGCCGGGCGTGTCCGCGCCGCCACCACCCGGCCTACCAGGCGTGCCACGTGGCGCGCCTGGGTCCCCAGCTTCGCCCGCCCGCCATGAGGCCGCGCCCCTCCGCGCCCCTCGCCGCCCGCCCGGCCTCCGCCGCCTCTCCGCCCGTGACCGCCGACCCCGCCGGACCTCGCCGTGCGCCACCGCCCGGCGGGTCGCCGCCTCCGCCCGCCGGCCCCGTCGGCCCGCCTCGGCCGCCGTCGCGGCTACCGCCACCGCCCGCCTCGGCCACCGCGGCCCGACTCCGCCCCCCGGCCTCTTTCCTCCTCCGGCGAACCGAGCCGCCGGATCCGCCTTGGAGCCCGCGCGACCGGCCGGATCTGAGATCTGCCACCGGGTTGACTTTTCCCCCTCTCCCCGAATCCTCTGAGTCTTAATTCTGTGTTAATTTGTGGCATTTTCAACGCATCATAACTCCGCACCCGTAGCTCCGTTTCATGCGTGTAATATGTCAAAATGTTCGTCCCGAAGAGTAGATCATTTCATCTCATTACATCATTTTCATTTTAGCTCATCTTGATGCCCGAAATACGGTTGGAAGAAGGCTATGTGATGTTAGTTTCTGTTTCTTAACAGAACCTGCACTTTTGTTATTTTTGCTATGATTGATGTGTGCACCCTATGATTTTGAGTCCTACATGTGTTTTGTAATATGCCATGCCATCTTTCCAGGGGTATATGCCATGTATTTTTGTGATCTATGTGGTGACTAGCACAAGCATGCAAAGTAGGTGTCCTGATGTTGCTGTTTTCAGCTCTGTTTTGCTGATATTTTGATGCCATGTTAACTTGATGCTACCGAGAGATCCATGCATATTTTGAGATACTTTAGTAAGGATGTTTTGAACATATGGTTATGCTCTATCCATCCATGCCTTTGTTTGCAATTATGGAGTGCCATAGCTTGAGTCAATCGAGCTCTACTTTTGCTACAAAATGTTTCCTGGCAGATTGTTTACATGTTATTCAATCTTGCCAAGGTTGTTGTGGTTGATCCATGTATGCTGTGATGTTGTTCTTGCCATGTATGTCTTATATGCCATGTCTTCTTGATGTATGTATGCTTAGTTTATCATGAAAGGCTCTGTAGTGAGTGCTTTGAGCTCTTGCACATGCCTACTTGTTATCTGTTTTTGCCATGCCATGTTGCTGAATCTGTTAACGAAACTTGCGATATTGACATGTGCGTTACTATATTTTCTGATCCTTTTTGGCTTATGGTCAGTAAGGGACTTTTGTTCTATGCTTTGAGTAGATTCATGTCATGCCTTGTTTTGCTATTATAAGTTCCTGTAGCATGTTGTTTTCTTGCTCTGAACATAGCTACCTGATGCTGTTTTTGCCATGTCCAGCCTGATATTTTTTGCACTTTTGCCATGCTTGTTTGAACCTGTTATGTTGTGATTTAGCCGTAGCTCAGTGTTCATCTTTTGTTAAGCATCTTGATTAGATCACTTCCATATACTTTGTTGGTACGTTTGGGTGCAGTAGCTTAATTTCTTGTTGCTTGCTAAGTGGTATCATGCTGTTAATGGCAGATTTGTGCCATTCTTGTTTTTCTTGTCATTTGCAAACCGTGCATCCGATTCCGGTGATCTTTATATCGATTTCAACGAAATCATCTCATCTTTCAGCGGCATACTTGGTTTGCCAAGTTGATGCCTGGTTCATCATTTTCCTTCCGAGCGCATACGCATTGCATATCACATCTCGCATATCATGCCATATATTGCATCATGTTGCTTGTGCATTGCACCGTGATTTATTGTGGTTCCTTTGTTGGTGTTCTTGCTTTGGGTAGAGCCGGAGGCGAGTACGTGAGCGAGGAACCTGTTGAGAACGCTTACGAGGATCAAGCTTTCGACAACTCGAGAACATTGCGAGCAAGATGACCATACCCTCGAAATCACTTCTATCTTTGCTATGCTAGATGCTCGCTCTTTTGCTATGCCTATGCTACGATGCCTACCACTTGCTATATCATGCCACCCATATTGCCATGTCAGCCCTAACCATCCTTTCCTAGCAAACCGTTGATTGGCTATGTTACCGCTTTGCTCAGCCCTCTTATAGCGTTGCTAGTTGCGGTGAAGTTGAAGTTTGTTCCTTGTTGGAACATGGAGATGTTGTTCCTTGTTGGAACATGTTTACTTGTTGGGGATATCACAATATATCTGCTATAATTAATGCATCTATATACTTGGTAAAGGGTGGAAGGCTCGGCCTTATGCAGTGTTTTGTTCCACTCTTGCCACCCTAGTTTCCGTCATACGGTGTTATGTTCCTTGATTTAGCGTTCCTTACGGTTGGGTGATTTATGGGACCCCTTGACAGTTCGCTTTGAATAAGACTCCTCCAAGAAGGCCCAACATTGGTTTTACTATTTGCCACCTATGCCTTTTTCCCCGGGTTTCGCGAGCCCGAGGGTCATCTTTATTTAACCCCGGACCAGTGCTCCTTGAGTGCTGGCCCAAACGAGTAGATGCATGGGCCACCACGGGAAACTTCGAGGCTTGGTTTTACTCGTGGGATGTCTCATCCGGATGTGCCACGAGCGATATATGTGCAGCTCCTATCGGGTTTGTCGGCATAATCGGCGGCTTTGCTGGTCTTGTTTTATTCTTGTCGAAATGTCTTGTAGTCCGGGATTTGAGATTGATCGGGTCTTCGGTAGAAGGAATATCCTTCGTTGACCATGAGAGCTTATAATGGGCTAAGTTGGGACACCCTGCAGGGTATTATCTTTCAAAGCCGTGCCCGCGGTTATGAGGCAGATGGGAATTTGTTAATGTCGGTTGTAGAAAACCGAAGTTGATCTTAATTAAAATACACATCAACGCGTGTGTAACCGTGATGGTCTCTTCTCGTGGAGTCCGGAAGTGAACACGATGTTGGAGTAATGTTTGACGTAAGTAGTTCAGGATCACTTCTTGATCGCTACTAGCTTCACGACCATGCTTTGCTCCTCTTCTCGCTCTCTTTTGCGAATGTAGCCACCATATATGCTAGTCGCTTGCTGCAGCTCCACCTTACAACTCTGTCCTTCCTACAAGCTTAAATAGTCTTGATCTCGCGGGTGTGAGATTGCTGAGTCCCCGTGACTCACAGATTCTACCAAAACAGTTGCAGGTGCCGACGATTCCAGTGCAGGTGACGCAACCGAGCTCAAATGGGAGTTCGACGAGGAACGTGGTCGTTACTATCTGTCTTTTCCTGATGATCAGTAGTGGAGCCCAGTTGGGACGATCGGGGATCTGTGTAGCATTTGGGGTATCTTCTTTTATTTTTGTTCCGTAGTCGGACCTTGAGTGTAATCTGAATGATGGATGTTTATTTATGTACTGTGTGAAGTGGCGACTGTAAGCCAACTATGTATCTTTTCCCTTATGTATTACATGGGTTGTGTGAAGATTACCTCACTTGCAACATTGCTTTCAATACGGTTATGCCTATAAGTCGTGCTTCGACACGTGGGAGATATAGCCGCATCGAGGGCGTTATAAGTTGGTAATCGGAGCCTTCCCCGACTTAGGAGCCCCTTACTTGATTGTTTGCTGGCGTTGTTGAGTCTAGAACGGAAAATGTTTTGAGTCTTAGGATTATATATATCGGAGAGTAGGATTCTTTTATTCCCAGTCCTTAAATGCGCTCTGTGAGGTCTCTGACGTAGAAGTTTTGACTCTCCTCTCCTCAAATTTCACTAAAAAATTTTTAGGATCACGCGGGTATCTTGGAATCGTTCGATGGTTTTGTGGCGAGAACATTGTTCTTGGTGCCTCGACATTTAGGGGTTGTGGCGGTGTCCGGGGAGTTGAGCTCCGAGGTGTTGTCGTCACAATTTTATCGTTGCGATTCGGGAATACGAGTTTTACCGACATCAAAATCTCTTTTGTGCAGTTGTTGGTGAGATAACCCGATAACCCGATCTTGGGCGAGCTCGGGAGTATTGCCATGACTCAGATATAACGGATGTTTTTCAAGGTCGAGGTACCACGATTTCGAGGATTTCTTGGTTATGTGTTGACGGATGGATACAATTGGATCTAGGTATTGTTAGTTTGGGTGATATATTTTGTGTCCCTGTATCCCCAACACCAGATTGCATAACCAAAAGTTTGGGAGTTTATAGGTGGAATTCTAGTAGCTTACGGATATCTTTCCGACGGATGTATGATTTGAGATTGGGGTCCAACGTCTAGTGGTTCGCCCATCCACGGTCGATTTACAGTGGTCGCGAGGCGTCTTAAAGAATCCTTGGCTATACTGATTCGGGGACGTCTTGTTTGTCATTCGTGACGTCCGCTGTACGTCGTGCCCGTGTGGGCCCCACCACGAACACTTTGGGCGAAATCTCTATCATGTGTTTGTTCCGGCTTATTCTAGAAGCCAATCTCTAGTTTTGTTTTCAGTTGCGATATTCGAGTTGTTTCAAAGGCAGATGGTGATTCCATACCTTTATCAAGTGGCTTCTCAGCTTAATGGACGTGTGATGATTAGCTTTGGAATTCATTCGTTCATCCTTGTTCGAATGTTTATTGTGAAGACTATATGTTGCAATTTCTATCCGTTGTTTCAACTTGACTATTTGTCTATCAAGTGCTAACGGATGTCACCCTCTTCAGGATGGCTCCGCCAACGCGTCAGAATCCGGAACGTAATGATGGGAATCGGTCAGAACCTCCACCTCCACCTCCGCCTCCGGAGGCTGGCAAGCTATCATGGCAGCCACCAATGCCAATGCTCAAGATGATTTTGCAGCTCTTGCAAGAGCGTACTCAAGGGCAAGGCAGTCAAGGAAATCAAGGTCAAGGCAACAACCAGCCGCATTTTGCTACTCTCAGTCAGTTCCTCGCTAATCAGCGAAGTCTTTCAGTTTCTGTGTCGAGGCCACAGACGCCGACGATTGGCTTGTGGACATCTGCAAACATTTTGAATGTAGCAATGTCAGACCTGAGGACTTTGTCAAGTTTGCATCGTTTCAACTCAAGGACCAAGCTGCTGAGTGGTACCAAGAATACAAAGATTCGAGAGGAGGTCGTGTCATTACAGGATGAGTTCCACGAGATTTGAGCTCACCACATTCGAAAAGTGTTGTTGAGAGCAAGCGTGAGGAGTTCCGCAATCTCAAGCAAGGCAACATGTCTGTCTATCAATACAATATCCAGTTCGAGAAACTTCGCTCGCTTTGCTAAGCAAGGCGTCCACGATGAAAAGAGTATGATCTATCAATTCAGAGGTGGTGCGAGAGAAGATCTGCAATTAGCTCTTGTGCTTTTGAGCGAGAAAAGTATGATGAATTCTACAACATGGCACTCAAGCAAGAAGCTGCCCAGCTCAAATGTGAGGCTTCTAAGAAGAGAATCGGGGATGCAGTTCAGTCTTCTTCTTCCTCTCAAGTGGCAGCTAAGCAGCGGAAGTTCTACCTTCCTCCTCCTCCGTTCCGTCAGCCTTATCGGCGAAGAACTCAGGTGGCCGTGGATCTTCCCACCCACCCAACCCAGGCTATCGTAACAAGTCAAATTCTCAAGCTCCAAGGTCAAATGCTCCTTATCACCGTCCGCTCTCAGAGGTGACTTGCAACAAGTGTCAGCAGAAAGGTCACTATGCGAACAAATGCTTCAACCAGAGGCGCCTTCCGCCTCCTCCTCCTGTGAAATCTTCCAGCAATGCAGTGGTCAAGCATAATTCAAAGCATGCCAAGGTCAATATGATGAATGCAGCTCAAGCGGAGGAATCTTATGATGTGATAATGGGTAATCTCTCAGTTAATGATATTCCTGCAAAAGTCTTATTTGATACTGGGGCATCGCATTCTTTCATGTCATATCCTTTTGCATCGAAGCATAATGTTGGCACAGAGATTTTGTCCAAAGTTATGCAAGTTGTTTCTCCCGGAAGGCTAATGAATTCTAGTTTGGTTGCTCCCGATGTCTCTATCAAGATGGGCGACTATAGATTTCTGGCTAAACCAATTGTTCTGGGTGACTCGGATATTGATCTTATTCTCGGGATGGACTGGCTTTCTCAGCACAAAGCTCAGCTTGATTGTGCTGCCAGGGAAATTCAATTGACTCACTCCTCTAATGATGTGATCATCTATGCCGCTCGTGATGAAACCATTCGGTTGTTTTCTCTCAATGAGAAGGGCGAATTGAATGCTATCTCTCAGATTCTAGTCGTTTGTGAGTACCAAGATGTCTTTCCAGAAGAGCTTCCGGGTATGCCTCCTCATCGGCGATTGAATTCGTTATCGATCTTGAGCACTGCATCGAACCCGTTTACAAGCGTCCATACAAGCTTGGACCTGATGAGCTGAAGGAATTGAAGAAGCAGCTCGATGAACAAGAGCGTCTGGGTTTGATCAGACCGAGTTCATCTCCTTGGGGTTGTGGTGTTCTTTTTGTCCAGAAGAAGGATGGCACGGACCGACTTTGCGTCGATTACCGTCCACTGAATAAGAAGTCAATCAAGAACAAGTATCCACTTCCCAACATAAATGAGCTTTTCGAGCAACTCAAAGGTGCTAAAGTGTTCTCCAAGCTTGACCTTCGTATGGGTTATCACCAGATTCGCATTCGTGAACAAGATCTTCCCAAGACAGCATTCAGAACAAGCTTTGGTTCTTATGAATATACTGTCATGTCTTTCGGCCTTGTCAATGCTCCTCCAACATTCTCTCGGATGATGAACTTCATATTCAACCCCTACACCAATGAATTCGTCTTGGTCTATCTGGATGATATTTTGGTCTTCTCCAAGAATAAGAAGGATCATGCCAAACATTTGCGATTGGTGCTAGACAAGCTCAGAGAGTATCAATTCTATGCGAAGTTTTCCAAATGTGAATTTTGGCTTGATGAAGTGCTTTATCTTGGTCATATCATCTCCGCCAAGGGCATCATCGTTAATCCCAGAAGGTGTCCGCAATTGTGAATCGGGAACCTCCTCGAATGTCAAGCAGCTCCATGATTTTCTTGGTCTTGCAAGCTATTGCCGAAGATTCGTTGAGAATTTCTCCAAGATTGCAAAGCCTCTTTCCAACCTCCTCCAGAAGCATGTGAAGTATGTCTGGTCTCCTGAGTGTGACGTTGCTTTCAATACTCTCAAAGAGAAACTCGTCACAGCTCCTGTCTTGACTCCTCCTGACGAATCCAAGCCATTTGAAGTTTTCTGTGATGCTTATCTTCAAGGTCTCGGTGCTGTGTTAATGCAAGAGAAGAGAGTTGTGGCTTATACCTCTCGTCAGCTAAAGCCCAACGAAAAGAACTACCCCACTCACGATCTTGAGTTGGCGGCAGTTGTCCATGCATTGATAACATGGAGACATCTCTTGCTGGGAAGGAAAGTGGACATTTTCACCGATCACAAGAGCCTCAAGTATATCTTCACTCAACCCAACCTCAACCTCAGGCAGATCGATGGGTCGAAATGATTCAAGAGTACAACCCAAGTATTGAATATACTCCGGGCAAGGCCAATGTGATTGCAGATGCTTTGAGCAGGAAGGCTTATTGCAATAGTTTAATCCTCAAGCCCTTCCAACCGGATCTTTGTGAAGCTTTCCGCAAGCTGAATCTTCAAGTTGTTCCTCAAGGCTTTCTTGCCAACCTCATAGACTCTCCTACTTTGGAAGATCAGATTCGTGAGGCTCAACTCCTGGATACCATGGTGAAAAAGGTGAAACGTGGTATCGACAAGGGCATTTCCAAGTACAAGTTCTTCCACCTTGATGACAAAGATACTCTTTTCTTCGAGGACCGGATTGTGGTTCCTAAGGGTGATCTACGTAAAGTCATTATGAGCGAGGCTCACAGTTCGCTTCTATCCATTCATCCCGGAAGTACGAAGATGTACCAGACCTCAAGCAGTCATATTGGTGGACTCGAATGAAGCGAGAAATTGCTCAATTCGTGAATGAGTGTGATGTCTGCGAGAAGAGTGAAAGCGAACACACCAAAGACCAGCTGGTCTCCTCCAACCTCTTGCTATTCCGAATGGAAGTTTGATCATATCGAAATGGACTTCGTGACTGGTTTCCAAAGTCCAAGCGCGAAATGATGCTATCTTCGTTGTCATTGACAAGCTTACTAAAGTGGCTCATTTTCTTCCTATCAAAGAATCTATCACAGCAGCTCAGTTGGCAGAGCTATACACATCCAGGATTGTCTCCTTGCACGGCATTCCACAAGTGATCTCTTCAGACCGTGGCAGCATCTTTACCTCCAAGTTTTGGGATTCTTTTCAGAAGGCCATGGGCACCAACATTCGTTTCAGCACAGCTTTCCATCCTCAAACAAGTGGCCAAGTCGAGCGAGTAAATCAAATCCTTGAAGATATGCTCAGGGCTTGTGTCATTTCCTTCGGTATGAAGTGGGAAGATTGTCTTCCATATGCCGAGTTCTCCTACAACAACAGCTTCCAAGCGAGTTCGGGCAAGGCCCCATTCGAAATTCTCTATGGCAGAAAGTGCCGTACTCCTCTCAATTGGTCCGAGACAGGTGAACGCCAACTTCTTGGCAATGACTTGATCACAGAAGCAGAAGAAATGTGCAAAGTCATTCGTGAGAATCTCAAAGCCGCGCAATCACGCCAGAAGAGCTATTATGATGATAAGCACCGTGATGTGGCTTTTGAAATCGGAGACCATGTCTACCTCCGCGTCTCTCCAATGAAAGGCACTCGTCGCTTCGGTATCAAAGGGAAGCTTGCCCCTAGATACGTGGGTCCTTTCAAGATGATTGGCAAAAGAGGCGATCTCGCCTATCAACTTGAGCTTCCATCCAACTTTGCAAACGTGCACGATGTGTTTCACGTGTCACAGCTTCGCAAGTGCTTCAAGACTCCTGAACGCACTGTCAACTTCGAAGAGATTGACCTTCAAGAAGATCTCTCTTATCATGAGCACCCCGTTGCTATTCTTGAAGAAACCGAGCGCAAGACTCGCAACAAGTCAATCAAATTCCTGAAAGTGAAGTGGTCACACCATTCCGACCGAGAAGCCACCTGGGAGCGCGAGGATCACCTCCGTTCTGAATATCCGGAGTTCTTTGAGTCCTAGATCTCGGGACGAGATCCTCTTGTAGTGGTGGAGTGTTGTAACACCCCGGAAGTAACCTTCCATAATTGTAACTCCAACTCTTGCCATTTTTGGCATCGTGATATGATATTCCCTCCGTGGTTGGCTTTTGTCTTTCTTTTTTGCATTTTGTCCATGTCATGCATTTTCATATCATCTCATCATGTGCATCGCATTTGCATACATGTTCGTCTCTTGATTCCGAGCATTTTTCCCGTTGTCCGTTTTGCAATCCGGCACTCCTATCTCCCCCGGCGTCCCCTTTTACGTTTTTCCGTGAGCGGGTACTTAACTTTCTCGGAATGGACCGAGGCTTGTCAAGTGGCCTTGGTATACCACCGGTAGACCACCGGTCAAGTTTCGGATCATTTGGAGCTCGTTTGGTACTCCTACAGTTAACCGCACTCTCGCAAAGGCCTCTTTTGAGTTGCAGACCAACACCCCTCCAAAATAGTCCAATAGCCCATCTAAGTCACTTCCATGCTCTCCGTCGTTCGATCACGATCGTGTGGGCGAAAACTACACCTCATTTGGACTCTCCTAGCTCCCTCTATGCCTATTTAAACACCCCCATTCCAAATCGCAGACAACCCTAGCCTTCCCTACCTCGCTTGGACGAATTGCCAGCGGCCGGCGACGTGTACGCCGCCGCCGCCCCTGCCAACAAGGCGTGCCACGTGGCGCCGGGTCCCCAGCTTCGCCGCCGCCAGCGCCCAGGCCCATGGGGCCCAGCGCCCTCCCTCCCGCCCGCCCGCATGCCCGCGCCTCCTCCCAGCGCCCTCGCCCGCGGCCCGGCCTCCGCCGCCTCTCCGCCTGGACGCTGACCCCGCTGGACCTCGCCGTGCGCCACCACCGGCGGTGTCGCCGCCTCCGCCCGGCCGGCCCGTCGGCCCGCCTCGGCCGCCGTCGCCGGCTACCGCCGCCGCCCGCCTCGCCCATCATGCCCGACTCCGCCCGGCCTCTTTCCTCCTCCGGCGAGCCGAGCGCGGATCCGCCTCGGAGCCAGCGGACCGACGGATCTGAGATCTGCCACGGGTTGACTTTTCCCCTCTCCCGAATCCTCTAAGTCTTAATTTGTGTTAATTTGTGGCATTTTCAACGATCATAACTCCTCACCCGTAGCTCCGTTTCGTGCGTGTAATATGTCAAAATGTTCGCCCGAAGAGTAGATCATTTCATCTCATTGCATCATTTTCATTTGAGCTCATCTTGATGCCCGAAATGCGGTTGGAAGAAGGCTATGTGATGTTAGTTACTGTTTCTTAACAGAACTTGCACTTTTGTTATTTTTGCTATGATTGATGTGTGCACCCTATGATTTTGAGTCCTACATGTGTTTTGTAATATGCCATGCCATCTTTCCATGGGTATATGCAATGTATTTTTGTGATCTATGTGGTGACTAGCACAAGCATGCAAAGTAGGTGTCCTGATGTTGCTGTTT
Organism: Aegilops longissima; assembly: GCA_021605205.1. Taxonomy (NCBI): domain Eukaryota; kingdom Viridiplantae; phylum Streptophyta; class Magnoliopsida; order Poales; family Poaceae; genus Aegilops; species Aegilops longissima. Next base: position 725,018,385 of record CM038679.1, on the reverse strand, counting down.
TCAGCTCTGTTTTGCTGATATTTTGATGCCATGTTAACTTGATGCTACCGAGAGATCCATGCATATTTTGAGATACTTCAGTAAGGATGTTTTGAACATATGGTTATGCTCTATCCATCCATGCCTTTGTTTTCAATTATGGAGTGCCATAGCTTGAGTCAATCGAGCTCTACTTTTGCTACAAAATGTTTCCTGGCAGATTGTTTATATGTTATTCAATCTTGCCAAGGTTGTTGTGGTTGATCCATGTATGCTATGATGTTGTTCTTGCCATGTATGTCTTATATGCCATGTCTTCTTGATGTATGTATTCTTAGTTTATCATGAAAGGCTCTGTAGTGAGTGCTTTGAGCTCTTGAACATGCCTACTTGTTATCTATTTTTGCCATGCCATGTTGCTGAATCTGTTAACGAAACTTGCGATATTGACATGGGTGTTACTATATTTTCTGATCCTTTTTGGCTTATGGTCAGTAAGGGACTTTTGTTCTATGCTTTGAGTAGATTCATGCCATGCCTTGTTTTGCTATTATAAGTTCCTGTAGCATGTTGTTTTCTTGCTCTAAACATAGCTACCTGATGCTGTTTTTGCCATGTCCAGCCTGATATTTTTTGCACTTTTGCCATGCTTGTTTGAACCTGTTATGTTGTGATTTAGCCGTAGCTCAGTGTTCATCTCGGTGATCTTTATATCGATTTCAACCGAAATCATATCATCTTTCCAGAGGCATACTTGGTTTGCCAAGTTGATGCCTGGTTCATCATTTTCCTTCCGGAGCGCGCATACGCATTGCATATCACATCTCGCATATCATGCCATATATTGCATCATGTTGCTTGTGCATTGCACCGTGATTTATTGTGGTTCCTTTGTTTGTGTTCTTGCTTTGGGTAGAGCCGGGAGACGAGTACGTGAACGAGGAACCTGTTGAGAACGCTTACGGGGATCAAAATTTTTCGACAACTCTGAGAACATTGCAGGCAAGATGACCATACCCTCGAAATCACTTCTATCTTTGCTATGCTAGATGCTCGCTCTTTTGCTATGCCTATGCTACGATGCCTACCACTTGCTATATCATGCCACCCATATTGCCATGTTAGCCCCTAACCATCCTTTCCTAGCAAACCGTTGATTGGCTATGTTACCGCTTTGCTCAGCCCCTCTTATAGCGTTGCTAGTTGCAGGTGAAGTTGAAGTTTGTTCCTTGTTGGAACATGGAGATGTTGTTCCTTGTTGGAACATGTTTACTTGTTGGGGATATCACAATATATCTGCTATAATTAATGCATCTATATACTAGGTAAAGGGTGGAAGGCTCGGCCTTATGCCTGGTGTTTTGTTCCACTCTTGCCACCCTAGTTTCCGTCATACCGGTGTTATGTTCCTTGATTTCGCGTTCCTTACACGGTTGGGTGATTCATGGGACCCCCTTGACAGTTCGCTTTGAATAAGACTCCTCCAGCAAGGCCCAACATTGGTTTTACTATTTGCCACCTAAGCCTTTTTCCCCCGGGTTTTCGCGAGCCCGAGGGTCATCTTTATATTAACCCCCCCCCCCCCGGACCAGTGCTCCTTCGAGTGCTGGCCCGAAACGAGTAGACCGCGGGGCCACCACGGGGAAACTCGAGGCTTGGTTTTACTCGTAGGATGTCTCATCCGGATGTGCCCTGAGAACGAGATATGTGCAGCTCCTATCAGGATTTGTCGGCACAATCGGGCGGCTTTGCTGGTCTTGTTTTATTGCTGTCGAAATGTCTTGTAGTCCGGGATTCCGAGATTGATCGGGTCTTCCCGGTAGAAGGAATATCCTTCGTTGACCGTGAGAGCTTATAATGGGCTAAGTTGGGACACCCCTGCAGGGTATTATCTTTCGAAAGCAGTGCCCGCGGTTATGAGGCAGATGGGAATTTGTTAATGTCCGGTTGTAGAAAATCCGAAGTTGATCTTAATTAAAATACACATCAAACGCGTGTGTAACCGTGATGGTCTCTTCTCGGCGGAGTCCGGGAAGTGAACACGGTGTTGGAGTAATGTTTGACGAAAGTAGTTCAGGATCACTTCTTGATCGGTACTAGCTTCACGACCGTGCTTTGCTCCTCTTCTCGCTCTCTTTTGCGAATGTAGCCACCATATATGCTAGTCGCTTGCTGCAGCTCCACCTTACAACTCTGTCCTTCCTACAAGCTTAAATAGTCTTGATCTCGCGGGTGTGAGATTGCTGAGTCCCCGTGACTCACAGATTCTACCAAAATAGTTGCAGGTGCCGACGATGCCAGTGCAGGTGACGCAACCGAGCTCAAATGGCAGTTCGACGAGGAACGTGGTCGTTACTATGTGTCTTTCCCTGATGATCAGTAGTGGAGCCCAGTTGGGACGATCGGGGATCTGTGTAGCATTTGGGGTATCTTCTTTTATTTTGGTTCCGTAGTCGGACCTTGAGTGTAATCTGAATGATGGATGTTTATTTATGTACTGTGTGAAGTGGCGACTGTAAGCCAACTATGTATCTTTTCCCTTATGTATTTCATGGGTTGTGTGAAGATTACCTCACTTGCGACATTGCTTTCAATGCGGTTATGCCTCTAAGTCGTGCTTCGACACGTGGGAGATATAGCCGCATCGAGGGCGTTATAGAAGTTGAGTAAGACTCAATGCCCGACCACTGCAGAAGATAGGGAGAAGATGAAAGATGTTCCCTATGCTTCAGCCATAGGCTCTATCATGTATGCAATGTTGTGTACCAGACCTGATGTGTGCCTTGCTATAAGTTTAGCAGGGAGGTACCAAAGTAATCCAGGAGTGGATCACTGGACAGCGGTCAAGAACATCCTGAAATACCTGAAAAGTACTAAGGATATGTTTCTCGTTTATGGAGGTGACAAAGAGCTAGTCGTAAATGGTTACGTCAATGCAAGCTTGAACACTGATCCGTACGATTCTAAATCGCAAACCGAATACGTGTTTACATTTAACGGTGGAGCTGTCAGTTGGTGCCGTTCTAAACAAAGCATTGTGGCGGCATCTACGTGTGAAGCGGAGTACATAGCTGCTTAGGAAGCAACAAATGAAGGAGTCTAGATGAAGGAGTTCATATCCGATCTAGGTGACATACCTAGTGCATCGGGACCAATGAAAATCTTTTGTGACAATACTGGTGCAATTGCATCGGAACCAAGCACATCAAGAGACGCTTCAACTCCATCCAGGATCTGGTCCAGGTGGGAGACATAGAAATTTTCAAGATACATACGGATCTGAATGTTGCAGACCCGTTGACTAAGCCTCTTCCACAAGCAAAACATGATCAGCACCAAGGCTCCATGGGTGTTAGAATCATTACTGTGTAATCTAGATTATTGACTCTAGTGCAAGTGGGAGACTGAAGGAAATATGCCCTAGAGGCAATAATAAAGTTATTATTTATTTCCTTATATCATGATAAATGTTTATTATTTATGCTAGAATTGTATTAACCGGAAACATAATACTTGTGTGAATACATAGACAAACAGAGTATCACTAGTATGCCTCTACTTGACTAGCTCGTTGATCAAAGATGGTTATGTTTCCTAACCATTGACATGAGTTGTCATTTGATTAATGGGATCACATCATTAGGAGAATGATGTGATTGACTTGACCCATTCCGTTAGCGTAGCACTCGATCGTTTAGTATGTTGCTATTGCTTTCTTCGTGACTTATACATGTTCCTATGACTATGAGATTACGCAACTCCCGTTTACCGGAGGATCACTTTGTGTGCTACCAAACGTCACAACGTAACTGGGTGATTATAAAGGTGCTCTACAGGTGTCTCCAAAGGTACTTGCTGGGTTGGTGTATTTCGAGATTAGGATTTGTCACTCCGATTGTCGGAGAGGTATCTCTGGGCCCACTCGGTAATGCACATCACTTAAGACTTGCAAGCATTGCAACTAATTAGTTAGTTGTGGTATAATGTATTATGGAACGAGTAAAGAGACTTGCCGGTAACGAGATTCACCTAGGTATTGAGATATCGACAATCGAATCTCGGGCAAGTAACATACCGATGACAAAGGGAACAATGTTTAAATTCACACAGATATGTTCCTTGACTCACGTTTGAATTCTTATTTGTGGATTTTATTGAAATATGTGTCCAAATTTCATACATGTTTGTGTTGTTTCACACATTTTGATGCTTACTTATGAATTTGACTGAAATACGATGAAATTGTTGAAAGCTAACAAATTATTTCAATTTTATAGAAATTTCACACAAATTTCAAGTATTTTACTCATGTGTGAATTCTTATTTGTTAATTTGATTGAAATATGAGTGAAATAATTTCATTAATTTTTCAATTATTTAAATGAGCAAAATGGTTGGAATCTCTCCACAATAAGAATTTATTGGAATTGAAATACAACATCATCAAACATGTACAAGATTAGTCTTGTTCTAAAGGTCTTATCACCAGGAATTCAAATGTATATAAAACTCAAAAAAAAATTCAGTTTGAAAAAATATCATCCATCTAAATTCAATATCCCAATGAAATAAATTGGATGTTTTTTCAATGAGAGTGAGAATATGGGAGTATGTGCAACCTTCCTTCTTGCCACACTCTCACTTTTCGATGAGTACACTACTGCAACTGGTATCGAAATATTAAATTGGGGAAACAACTTAATGTTGGTAAATTTGATCTGGTCTCCACCAGCCACTGGACCAACGATGCTACTTCCATACGTAGGCTCTCAGGAGGAATAAACCAAATAGACGAAGCAAGGCATGAAATATGAAAATGCGCCTGGGTCTCTCTAAAGGGGTGCCTTGGGTGAACTCTAGGCACCAAGAGAGGATGTCGTTGGGCTAAGCCCGTGCGTTAGACTGCGGTGTATTGACCATTTTCTGGCACAATGGTGCTTTATTTTTGCGGTGTGGGAGAACTAGTAGAAAAAGGGCCATTTGTCCTTGTTCTTAAGGCCCATTGGTCCCGGTTGGGGAACCGGGACGAAAGGGTCGGTACTAAAGTCCTAAACCTTTAGTCCTGGTTCTTACACCAACCGAGACAGATGGGCCTCCACGTGGCCGCTGTGGTGAGCCCAGGCAGGAGGGACTTTGGTCCCGGTTGGTAGCACCAACCGGGACCTAAAGGCATCCACGCGTCAGTAGCTGGCAGGAGATGAGGTTTTTCTTTTTTTAAAAGGGGGTGGTTTAGGGGTTTCGGGGGTTAATTTAGGGTGTTAGCTAGCTAATAGAGAGAAGTGTCCTCTCTTATCTCCGTGCTTGCTTTACCAACGCTACTGCTATGCCTAAACATGGCTTACATTGAAGTGAACGCAACATGTGGTGCATGTCGAAAGTAATATAAATCCTAATTAACTTGATCAAGTTTGGATTAGTACTACTTTTGACATGCATCACATGTTGCCTTCACTTCAGTCCAATCCATGTTCATTTCACCCACTGATATATAATAACTCTTCATGCTCGCATCAAGCATCATCATAATAACAAGTCTTACTAATCATCATCATACAACCTCTACTCGTTATTAATAACAAGTCATACGATCATCATCCTCATTGTCATCGAACCAACCCAATAGAATAGTTCTTAGCACATGATCATCAGTATTAGTTAGGACCTAAATACCCTCTTTAAGGTAAAATAGCATAAAACAATATAGGCCCCGACTCTCCATTATGGAGAATGGAGATCATCCTGTCTCCAATTCTTGCGCTTCACTTCCTTTTGCTTCCAAGAACCTCCTTACGACTGTCCATAAATTTTTTCCATTATTTGATTTTCATGTCTCCACTTCTTTTAGAAATCCGATATGAACATGTGAGATTCGTAGGATGACCTGGCCGTATGTTCAAAACATCAAGGCGACCATTCTGATACATCGGATGAGGCACACAATCATTCGGGATTATGTGTTGAAAAACATAGTAATAACTTCGTAGTTAGCAATGTAGTTAAGTTTCAAAATAATTTATGCAAAAGATGCACGGATGTCGTAATAGTAAAAAATCTTACCATGGCATCTCCATGGATGTTACCGTAGTTCAACACGTGCACTAGTGGCACGTATTCACCATAATGTGGAGGAGTTTTATAATCTATATTGTAATTCTCAAGATTAGTACAAAATGCGACCAGATGATTTTTCTCCTGATAAGTTAACTCAGAGCCATCGGTGTAGTGGGTTTTGTCTACTATCTTCCGCACATTGTTTGAACAATGAAAATAAGCTATCAACTATTTTGAAATAGACAATAGAAATTAGCTAATAACTATGTTTGAGAAACTCACATAGCGGTAGAATTGGAAGCGTATCAACAAGGACCCAAATGTACATATTATTTTGCTCGATGTCAGGACCACCAAGATCCATGGTGACAAGCATATCCTCATAAAAACCATACATCTTGCAAAGTGCTTCCCAATTTGGACAACCAAAATGTGTTACGCTCTCAGAATTATACAGATTTACTTCAAAATCCATACCATGATGAGTCCTTAGGTGAATTTTCTTTGTTTCGAAACTTTAATGGTCTTCAAAACCCATCCTCTCCAAGACATAGTGTCTTGCATGGCATGGGATAAGCTAGTCGAATTATAAAAGACGAAAATTACACGTTGAAATAGTTGAAGTCATGCTTAATTATGAAAAAAACACTTGTCGTCGTTGCGTACTGTTTCAACATCGAAGGTCTCCTCGAGCTTAACGCTGAAGAACCGATATTCGTCCAGGTCAAGGAATCTGTCGCACATACCTCGGTCATCGTGGCACCAGTCGCACTCCCCCGGGAGACTTTCGTCGTCCGAGTACACTACTAGGGAAAACCTTATACACAACATCTTACCAGTAGCGCTGGACAAAATAGAGCGCTACTGCTACTTAGTAGTAGCGTTTTTAAATAAACCGCGCTACTGCTACTACTTTAGTAGTAGCGCGTTCGGCGAAACAGCGCTGCTGCTATATTTGTACTGGGCGCAGATGACTAGCCTCACTTAGCAGTAGCGCGTACCACTGACCAGCGCTACTGCTACTGCCCTTAGCAGTAGCGCGTTTCCCTGAAACGCGCTACTACTTACTTACCTTATCCTGGAGCGGTTCACCCTCTCACACTCGCTCCCTCTCACTCGCTCTCGCCCACGCCGAACCCGTACGTCGTCCGCAGCCGCCGCGCTGCTCCTTGCCGAGGTACTCCCTCCTTCCTCCTCCCTCCTCCTCCTCCTCCTCCTCCGCCTCCTCCCACCGCCTCTCCCCTCCTCCTCCTCCGCCGCCTCCTCCTCCTCCTCCGCCCCTCCCCTCCACCCCCTCCTCCTCCTCCTCCGTCGCCCCTCCTCCTCCCCGCCTCCCTCCTCCGATCCTACCGGCCTCCTCCCCCTCCTCCTCTCTCCTTCCACCTCCCTTCCCCTCCTCCCTCCACCTTTTTTTCTGCTTTTCACTATAGTTTTTTACTATTGTATAATGTAGTTTTTTTACTGTTTAGTAAGTGTTTGAAAAAATTAGTAAGTAAATAATAAACTAGTTGAACTAGTTTAGTTTTAGTAAGAACTAGTTGAATTAATAGAACTAATGTATTTTTAGTAAGAAAACTAATATAACTAGTTGAACTAGTTTATTTTTAAAAATAACTAGTTTATTTCTATTTATAGTAAGTTTATATTTAGTAAGAACTAGTTGAATTAATAGAACAAGTTGAACATGTCACATTTGTTGTTATTTTTTTAGTTAAGAAATTATTCCCGCATCGACGTCAACGATGCCTATCCCGCATCCTCGCTAAATGCGATACCCGTGCTGCTCGCTAGGGTTTTAGTTGTATTAGTGATGTTATATGTATGTACTATTCGGGATGTATTAGTGATAACTTACATGGTATTTGTTTTTGCAGAAATCAAGGAGCCCCTCCATCATCCCCGCCGTCGTCCCCATCACCGACCCCCTCCGACCTCGAGGTGAGACCAGCCAAATCTCCATGTCAATATGAGTCCTATAAGATATGATGTAGATAAAACATGTATTTCTTGTGTTGCTCAAATAGGATATGTGGTTGCCCAAGTGGCCGGTCATGTTCAGGTTACACCTCCGAGTGGCCTATGTTTTGCCGGAGTGTTGATTAATTTCTGTTCCGGCAAATTCCAGGCGATCGATATGTCCTGTTTCAGCAAAGGTCATGCCGGAATTTTCCATGAATTTTGGCATGACTTGTGCTAGAATATGTAGGATATATCGAGTGGCCTGGATTTTCTAGAAAGATAATTAAACGATATTTCGGGTTGACTTTAAGTCTGTCGAGGCCGAAGAATCCTGACTGTTGTCGTGGGGGTCGTTTCTCCTTCTTCTCCGGGTGCTAGAAAATTTGGTGTAATGCACTAGGGGAAGGAGGAGTAACGACCATCACCGATGGTCGCAAATGTTAGAGAGGAATCAGTGAGGGAGAGTCTCCAACATATATGAGAGGATGAAGAATCCCGACTGTTGGCGTGGGGGTAGCTTCTCTTTCGTTCCCGTGTGCTAGACAATTTGGTGTAATGCACTCGGGAACGAAAGGAGGAGCTACCATCACCGATGGTCGAATATATACACCACATGAGCTGAGAGTTTTCAAGAAAAGACTCGACAGACCGATAGTCAACCCGTGATGAATAATAATGTTCTAATTTAGTTTTTGTGTACATATATTTAATTGTACAAGTTTAATCTTTGAATTATGAACATAGGAAATGTCGTACTCGGACGACGAAAGTCTCCCGGGGGAGTGCGACTGGTGCCACGACGACCGAGGTATGTGCGACAGATTCCTTGACCTGGACGTAGATCGGCGCTTCAGCATTAAGCTCGAGGAGACCTTCGATGTTGAAACGGTACGCAACGACGACAAGTGTTTTTTTCATAATTAAGCACGACTTCAACTATTTCAACGTGTACTTTTCATCTTTTGCAATTTGACTAGCTTATCCCATGCTAAGCAAGACGCTATGTCTTGGAGAGGATGGGTTTTGAAGACCATGAAAGTATGGAAACCAAGAAAATTCACCTAAGCACCCATCATGGTACGGATTTTGAAGTAAACCTGTAAAATTCTGAGAGCGTAACCCATTTTTGTTCCAAGAATTGGGAAGCACTTTGCGAGATGTATGGTTTTTATGAGGGTATGCTTGTCACCAAGGATCTCGGTGATCCTGACACCGCCGAAGACAATTTGTACATTTGGGTCCTTGTTGATACGCTTCCAATTCTTCCCCTATGTGAGCTTCTCAAACATAGTTATTAAGTAATTTATATTGTTTATTTCAAAATAGTTGACAGCTTATTTCCATTGATAGCTTACTTTCATTCTTCAAAGAATGTGCGGAAGATGGTAGACAGAACCAACTACACCGATGGCTCTGAGTTAACTTATCAGGAGAAAAGTCATCTAGTCGCATATTGTACTGATCTTGAGAATTACAATGCCTTTTATCGAACTCCTCCAAATTATGGTCAATACGTGCCACTAGTGCACGTGTTGAACCACGATAACTTCCATGGAGATATCCTGGTAAGATTTTTTACTATTACGACATCTGTGCATCTTTTGCATACTTCTAAAACTGAACTACATTGCGAGAACGGCGTTTCGGTGCCCGGGTGCATCTGCACCCGGTCAAAAAACAATTCGTAAAAAATTCAGAAAAATTCAAAAAATTCCAAAAAAAATTGGGCAGTAGACAATTTGATGCGTGACGCACGCTTCAATTTTCAAAACATTTGGGCTTCTGTGCAGCTCTCAGCAAAAAAGACAAATCAGACCAGAACAGTATATGAACAGTACACATTTTTACAGACCTCCGATTTGTCTTTTTTGCTGAGAGCTGCACAGAAGTCCAAATATTTTGAAAATTGGAGCGTACCTCACGCATCAAATTTTCCACCACCCAAATTTGTTTTGGAATTTTTTGAATTTTTTAGTATTTATTTTGATTTTTTTCGTGAGCGCAGGTGCAGATGAGCTCGGGCTCAGATTCAAATTTTCGCTACATTGCTAACTACAAAGTTATTACTATGTTTTTCAACTGAAAATCCTGATGGATTGTGTGCCTCATTTGATGTATCAGAATGGTCGCCTTGATGTTTTGAACATACAGCCAGGTCGTCTTACGAATCTCACATGTCCATATCGGATTTCTAAAACCGGTGAACACATGATAATCAAAGAATGGTAAAAATGTATGGACAGTCGTAACGAGGTTCTTGGAAGTAACATTGTGCGAAAGGCAAGTATTGGAGACAGGATAATCTCCATTCTCCATAATGGAGAGTCATGGGCTATCTTGTTTTATGCTATTTTAACTAAGATAATATAGTAGGTCCTAAGATAATGTAGTAGGTCCTATGAGGTACAATATGTTTATGAGAGTTGAGGATGATGAGTAGTTGTGATTATGTCTAGTGACCAACTTGTATGTGATGTCTCTTTGATGAAAATGATGATCATGAGGAGGTGTTATATGAAAATGATGTATTATAATGATAAGTTGTTAATGATATGATGATGATATATTATATCATTGGGTGAAAGAACCGCGGATTAGTTTGAAAAGTGGATGTCCATCCACTTGAAACTAGTCCACAGTTGTTTCTCCCAGTGATGTAATAACTCATTATGATGTAAAATCATTCTCTAAATTGTTGCGGTATGAAAACTTGTATAAAGGTGTAAGAATACAACATGAAATAAAAAAGAAATACAGAATAATAGTAGTAGCGCGTTCTAGGAGAAGCGCTACTACTAATTACCAGTAGCGCTCATAGTACAAAGCACTGCTACTAAGTCGACATAGCAGTAGCGTGGTCCAAACCAGCTGTAGCGCCTTACTAGTAGTGTCGCGCCCCGCGCTACTGATAGACTTTAAACAAGCGCTACTGCTATGGTTTTCCCTAGTAGTGGTACGACATTTCCTATGTTCATAATTCAAATATTAAACTTGTACAATTAAATATATGTACTAAAAAACCTAAATGAGATCATTATTATTCATCACGGGTTGACTATTGGTCTGTCGAGTCTTTTCTTGAAAACTCTCAGCTCACGTGGTGTATATATTCGACCGTCGGTGATGGTAGCTACTCCTTTCGTTCCCGAGTGCATTACACCAAATTGTCTAGCACACGGGAATAAAGGAGAAGCTACCCCCATGACAACAGTCGGGATTCTTCGTCCTCTCATATATATATGGTGGAGACTCTCCCTCACTGATTCCTCTCTGACATTTGCGACCGTCGGTGATGGTAGCTCCTCCTTTCGTTCCCGAGTGCATTACACCAAATTGTCTAGCACACGGGAACGAAGGAGAAGCTACCCCCACGACAACACTCAGGATTCTTCGTCCTCTCATATATGGTGGAGACTCGACAGAGTTAAAGTCAACCCGAAATATCGTTTAATTGTCTTTCTAAAAAAGGACATATCGAGCGCCTGAAATTTGCCGGAACAGAAATATACATGTTTTTAAATACATCATATGAGCATTCAAACTTGATGGCCATTACATTTCAATGGTTGAAAATATGAGCAAAAACATTTCAAAATATCTTATAGGACTCATATATATTGACATGGAGATTTGGCTGGTCTCACCTCGAGGTCGGAGGGGGGTCGGCGACGGGGACGTCAGCGGGGATGATGGAGGGGGCTCCTAGATTTCTGCAAAAACAAAAACCCTATAAGCTATCAACTAATCAAATGCATACGCCTTGCATAGTGCTCCCCAATTTTAGCATTCAAAGTAGGAGTAGTTTTCCAATTTTAGCATTCAATAAGCAAAACCAAATCATAAAATAAATTAGTATTCAAATTAGCATCCATTCAATAAGCTAAACTACATCGTCTCTTGCGTCTGTACATCGTCGAATATTATCACTAATACACCTCAAATAGTATCATACATATAGCATCGCTAATATAGCTAGAACCGTAGCGCCCGACGGGTATTGGCGCGGGCGGTGGACACCCAAAGAGAAGGAACAGTCACAGGATCATAGCTCCAGTGAGATCCTTGAAGAACCTCCCATGTATTGGAGAACCTGCCCTCCAACGCAACCATGTAGCGACGGACGCGCTCATCCTCCTCGCTGACACGGTAACGTACCACCTCCGCGGTGTCCGGAAGCCTCGGCACCGTTACTGGCCCACGCGACCGCCACCAAACAAGGTTCGGGTCAACGACGGGCTGGCTCCTCACCAAGCTACGCCCCCCGGAAGGTAGCACCTCCCAATACCAGCCCGGCGGAGCCTAATCCTGGACATGGCCCCGGTGATCAAGCAGGCCTCGTCCGCCGAGTCGACGACGAGGATGCGGGATAGGCATCGTCGACGTCGATGCGGTAATAATTGCTCTAACTAAAAAAATAAACAAGTTCTATTAATTTTCTTACTAAAAATAAACTACTTCTATAGTAAAATAAAGTAGTTTTATTAAATCAACTAGTTCAACTACTAAGCACTTACTATAAATAAAATAAAGTAGTACTTACCAAAAATAAACTACTTCTATAGTAAAATAAAGAAGTTTTTATTAAATCAACTAGTTCAGCTACTAAGCACTTACTATAAACAAAATAAAGTAGTACTTACTAAAAATAAACTAGTTTTACTAGCTGGTTCTATTATTTTTCTAACTAATTCTATTAAACACTTACTAAAACCATCTAATTCAACTAATCTAAAATGCACACTAACATAACATCTAATGCACTAACCTAAATCAGAGAATGTTCAAATTAAGTAGTATTGCTTGGTTTTTTAAACAAATGTTCAAATAGAAAATTTAGTGAAAAAGTAAAGGTTTTTCCTAATGCATTCTTCATATAGAAAATTGTTGCTCTGTAATTTAATAATTTAGTACATGTGACTATACATAATAATATGTGTGACTATACATAATTACTAGTATATATACATGGAAAAAAATACATATATGAAAAAAATGAAAAAAAGAGAGCCAGGGCGGCGGCGGCTCACAGCGGGGCCGGCCGGCGAGGGTGACGGCGGGCGGCGGCGGCGGCCGATGACGGCGATAGTGTGGGCGGATGACGGCGTCGGCGTCGCAGAGGATCCGGCGGGCGCGGGGGCAAGGCACGGCGAGCGGCGACGGCGGCGACAGGCATGGGCGGACGGCAACGTCGTGGGCGGCGGACGGCGACGGCGTGGGTAGTGGACGGCGTCGGCGTGGGCTCTGGGGCGGGGGCGATGGAGACGGCGTCCGGCAGCCTGGCGTCATCGGGTCTCCGCGCGCGTCGTCGGGGGCGAACTGCAAGATGAAAACCAAAATTTTCACAAGTGTGCCTTATATACATGAAGCTTTAGTCCCAGTTCTTGTCACGGACCAGGACCAATGCACCCTTTTGGTCCCGGTTCAGGAGCCCAAAGGGCGGGAAACGGAGACCTTGGTCCCGGTTGGTGGCACCAACCGGGACAAAAGAGGGGCATTGGTCCCGGTTGGTGCTAAGAACCGGTACCAATGCCACCCATTAGTCCCGGTTGGTGCCACCTCGCTAGCCGAGAGGGGCTCGGAGTGGTTATTAAGCCCTGCCGAGCCAAGCACTTCAACCTCCTCTCTACTGCAGGCTTACGGGCCTAAATCCACTCTCTGTGCTTGTGGGCCTACTGGGCCTACTACGGGCCTGCATCCTGGCCCCAGTAGCGGGTTTCTATTCATATGCAGGCCGTGGTGGCCCAGTAGGTGGCACTTTTTTATTTTTAGTTCCAGCTTTTTTGCTTTCTTTTTGTTTTATTTAGTTTATTTTGTTTCTACTTACAGCAAAATACTTACTAGTTTTCCAGTTATTCTTTTTTGGTTTTAGGTAATAAAAATTATAAACTTTCTGTTAGTGCCATTAATTTCCAATTTGAATAGTTTAAATTTGAATTATTTGAAATTTATATGAATCACTAGTTTGTGATTAACTTTACTATAAAAATAGATTTTAGAGTGATTCCTTTTCCTGCTATTTAATATTACAGTGTTTTATCATTATATTTAAAAACAGTTTTTGTTATTTTAGTTTCTAACAAAAAAATCTTTATGATAATTCTTTTTGCTATTAAAGTTTCTAACGAAAAAAGTTCTTTATGAAAATTCTTTTTGCTTTTAATGTTTTGAACAGAAAATGCTTTGATAATTTTAGTTGCATAAATTTTAGTTTATTATTTTTGCTATTAGAGTTTCATAAAAGTTGAGAGAGTTACGGGAAAAACTGGATGCACTTCGTGTACAAAATGAACTCCAGACTCTTTGTGTGTTCAAAATGCACCATTTAAAGCCACATCATCAATTTTCAACCCTTTCTGACGTCATTTGTTATTTTTCATGCATTTACTGATTTTTTTGAGCTTAATGACATGTGCTAAAAAGTTAAGATGGTTACGGCAAAAATTGGATGCACTTCGTGTACAAAACGGACAATCTCTTTCGAAGTATCAGGGTTTCATACGGACACTCGTCTGTTACATGGATATTCTAGATCAAAGGCATCATCATAATAGTCGTGGAGAGAAAGTCTTCACTTTTTCTTCGCTTCTGTCCTTTGCTTATTGCGCCGTAACCATGGATAATCTTCATCGTTTAACAGGGTGCTTGGGTCAGCCTTGACTTTGAAGGGAGGAAGTTCATAAAACTTTTCATAATCTTCGGACATATCTGTCTTGCCCTCCACCCCGCAATGTCTCTTTTTCCTGAAAGAACTATATGGCGCTTTGGCTCATTGTATGATGTGTTCGCTTCCTTATCTTTTCTTTTTCTCGGTTTCGTAGACATGTCCTTCACATAGAAAACATGCGCCACATCATTGGCTAGGACAAATGGTTCGTCTGTGTACCCAAGATTGTTCAGATCCTCTGTTGTCATTCCGTACTGTGGGTATACCTGTACCCCGCCTCCTGACAGATTGACCCATTTACACTTAAACAAAGGGACCTTAAAATCATGCCCGTAGTCAAGTTCTCATATGTCCACTATGTAACCATAATATGTGTCCTTTCCCCTATTGGTTACTGCATCAAAGCGGGCACCGCTGTTTTGGTTGGTGCACTTTTCATCTTGGTTGATCGTGTAAAATGTATTCCCATTTATCTCGTATCATTTGTAAGTCAATACAGTCGAAGATGGTCCCCTGGACAACGAGTACAGCTCATCACAGACAGTGGTGTCACCTCTGAGACGTGTTTCGAACCAACTGCCGAAAGTCCTGATGTGTTCACATGTAATCCAGTCGTCACACTGCTCCGAGTGTTTGCGTGCAGACTGTTCTTCTGTTCATCGACATACGGGGTCACCAAGATAGAGTTCTATAGAACTGTGTAGTGTGCTTCAGAGCAAGAATGCCCGTCCCTGCATATTATTGAGTCCCCTCCAAGCATGCCTTTTCCAGTCAGTCTCCCCTCATACCGCGATTTCGGGAGACCAACCTTATTAAGGCTAGGAATGAAGTCAACACAAAATCCAATGACATCCTCTGCTTGATGGCCCATGGAGATGCTTCCTTCTGGCCTAGCGCGGTTACAGACATATTTCTTTAGGACTCCCATGAACTTCTCAAAGGGGAACATTATTGTGTAGAAATACGGGGCCTAGAATGACAATCTCGTCGACTAGATGAACTAGGACGTGTGTCATGATATTGAAGAAGGATGGTGGGAACACCAGCTCGAAAATGACAAGACATTGTGCCATATCACTCCTTAGCCTTGGTATGATTTCTGGATTGATCACCTTCTGAGAGATTGCATTGAGGAATGCACATAGCTTCACAATGGCTAACCGGACGTTTTTCGGTAGACGCCCCCTCAATGCAACCGGAAGCAGTTGCGTCATAATCACGTGGCAGTCATGAGACTTTAGGTTCTGGAACTTTTTCTCTGGCATATTTATGATTCCCTTTATATTCGACGAGAAGCCAGTCGGGACCTTCATACTAAGCAGGCATTCAAAGAAGATTTCCTTCTCTTCTTTGGTAAGAGCATAGCTGGCAGGACCATCATACTGCTTTGGAGGCATGCTGTATTTTTCGTGCAAACATTGCAGGTCCTCCCATGCCTCCGGTGTATCTTTTGTCTTCCCATACACGCCCAAGAAGCCTAGCAGGTTCACGCAAAGGTTCTTCGTCACGTGCATCACGTCGATTGAAGAGCGGACCTTTAGGTCTTTCCAGTAGGGTAGGTCCCAAAATATAGATTTCTTCTTCCACATGGGTGCACGTCCCTCAGCGTCGTGTAAATCATTGACCATAGCAAGTACGTGATCACCGGTACGCATGGCGGGCTTCTTCCGGTGATCTGCCTTGCCTTTGAAACGCTTGCCTTTCTTTCGACATTGATGGTTGGTCGGAAGAAATCGACGATGCCCCAGGTACACATTCTTCCTGCATTTGTCAAGGTATATACTTTCGGTGTCAGCTAAAAATAGT